>PVJH01027699.1:0-28318 GCA_004026705.1 Nesogale talazaci | reverse complement strand
AGCTTCACATCTCCATGAGGGAAATATCACGAGATTTCCCAGAAGTCTCAAGAGAAAGTCATGCCCACACGACGGCCTCATTGGCTACTCAATGGCTATCTCCAGATTAACAGCCTAGACTCCACCCCTACATCTCACTCATGAAATTAACATAAGCACATGACCGCCACATTTGTTGGCTTATAATAAGAAAAAAAAATCAATTGCCCACTAAGGTGGTGGGCAAAGGACCTGAACAGAAGTTTCACACAAGGGCAGAAATCTAAATGGCTAATAAACATATGAGAAAGTGTTCATTAATCACAAGAGAAATGCACATTAAAACAGCTATGAGATACCACCTAACATTCTCAAAGATATCCCAATTGAAAAAAAAAATCAGAAAGTAGCAAGTGCTGGAGGGGCTGCATTGAGATAGGAACTCTTGTTCACTGTTGGTGGACCTGTAGGTACGTACAACCAGTATGGTGATCAACTGGGCGGTACTAAATCAGATAGAAATTGAGCTATCATATAATACAGTGATCCCCCTACTAGGCATATAACCAGAAGAAGCATGACCCAAGCAAACCATGACCAGATATCTGTGTTCCAATGTTCATTGTGGTACAGTTCACAATTGCAAAGAGTTGGAATCAATCCCAATTCCCATCAACAGATTAATAGATTAAAAAACTGTGGTACATCCATACAATAGATTACTGCACATCCCTAAAAAGCAGTGATGAGCATATGAAGCATGTTGTAGCATAGGAAGAACTGGAGGAAATTATGCTAAGCAAAATAAGCTAAACACAAAAGGATAAGTACAACATGAGTCTACAGAGATAAGCTTAAAAATGGGCCATAGGGATAAGAAACTATGTACATATCTTTCTGGGGGAGGCCCAGGTATTTTGGCAGGGGTCAAACCCAAAGCAGGGATACTTATTATGGTATCCAACTAAATAGGAGGGCGAAAGAAAGAGAGAATCAAAAAAAAGACCTGAGTAAGCAGGAAACAGGCACTAACCCACTGAAGTGGAGGATATTGTTTATATCTCCACAGGAGAGGGAGAAATATAATAGACTTCAACCCAGTGTGCCAAGACACGAAAACAACATATCAGCATGAAGCAGGGAACCAAGAGAGTGTTCTGTGGGGCCAACCCCAATTTCAACTATGTGGACCCATCCCCACACCACCACCACCACCACCACCACCACTAGAAGAATACACTTCAGAAGATAGCACCAAAACTATCCTTCAGGAAAAGGTGGACATCTGATCAGAGCACACAGGAGGAAATGAACACAGAAAGAAAGTGTGTAGAAAATATCCTGACCCACCAAGCTCCAAGGACAATATTCCTGTCCAGAGCAAAGACAGAGAAGACCTTAGGACCAGACCCACCATGAGATACAACATCCCTCACTGAATCATACGGCTAGTGGGGACAACAATGTAGACACAATGAAGCAATTTTACCCGATTTGACCCTGTCATGCAGGGGTGAAACACTAAGGCAGGGGTTCTCAACCTGTGAGTCACAATGCCATTGGGGTATCACCCATTCATAACAGCAGAAAAATTACATTTATGAAGCATCAATGAAAATAACTTTATGGTGTCACCACAACATGAGCAACTGTATTAAAGGGTCATGGCATTAGGAAGGTTAAAAAGCATTGTGCTAAGGGAATGCAACAGAGCAGCAAGGGTAGCAAAGAGATTAAATCCCTCTGGAATACCACAAATAGACTTGAGGGACAGAGTGTGGCACTACATCAGACTCAACTGTCAAACACTCCAAAAGTTCAGAAAAACAGACCTGGAGCTATTTATGGCTTTTCTTTCTTTGTTATTGCTGTCATTTTGTTTTTATTGTTTTTGTTGCTATTTTTTTCTTCCTTTGTTGTTTTGCTTGGTTTTGCCTGGGTTTTGTGCCTTTTAATGTCTTTGCTTGTCTATCTAGATAAGATACGTGGAGTAAACAATTCTGAGAAGAAAACAACTGACTGATGTTTCCAGGGGGTCAGGGGAAAAGGCAGATGAGAGAAAGGAAAGGGAGGTCAACCAGCAAAGGGAAAAGGGAACAATAAATGAACAAAAATCAATGGACTGCAGGCCACCAGAGACGTAGTGGAGCTTAATCAGGAGCAATGTAACCGAGAGGAATTACTGAGCCAGAAAAAGGTCAAACATGATAGTGGGAGAAGAAAAAAGCAAAAGGTAATAGAGGAAAGAGCTAGGAGAAAAAGGACACGTATGGAGGTCTAAATATAGGCATGCCCATATGTAAATGTATTTATATATAACTATAGGGAACTAGATATATATACATAGATGTATATGTTGCATATTAAGGTAGCAGATGGATACTGGGTCTCTTCTCAAATAGTCCCTCAATGAAAGAACACTTTATTCAAAGAATCCAACATTCTATGATGCTCACATTCCTGATAAGATCACTGAAGTCAAAATGGGGACAGAAGCAAATACTGTGAAGAAGGCTGATGTTGCCCAGCAATCAAATGATATAGCATCTAGGGTCCTAAAGACTTGAAGATAAACACTCATCCATCTAGCTGAGAAGCAGCATAGTTCATATGGAGGAAGCACACCAGCCTGTGTGATCATGTGGTATCAATGAATCAGGCAGCTAAGACCCAAAACAAAATCATACCAATGTCAATGGGGTGTGTGTGTGTGTGTGTGTGTGTGTGTGGAATGGAGATTCAAAGCGCATCTGTAGATAATTGGACATCCCAACGCAGAAAGATCACAAGGAAGAGACGAGTCATCCATGGCATAATACAGCACAAATAAAACATCCAACATTCCTCTAGTTATTTCATGCTTCCTCCTTCACTGTCAGGATGAGAAGGTGGGTCAAGAAAGGGGGAATTGATGACAATGATTTACATATCACCCCCTCCCAGGGAGTTGGACAACAGAAAAGTGGGTGATGGGAAATATCCATCCATGTAAGACATGGAAAACAAAGATTTTATAGATTATCAAGGGTTCATGCAGGAGGGTAGTGGGAGGTGATACATGTGGAACTATATCAAAGGTTTAAGTGGAAAGAAAATAATTTGAAAACGATGGTGTCAAAATATGTACAACTGTGCTTGACACGATTGATATATATACAGATTGTGATAAGAGCTGTAAATCAATAAAATGATTTAGAAAAAAAGAGAGCCAACATACTTGGAAGAGTATTTAATAACAACATAACAAAGGACTGATTAATAAAATCTACAGTATTTTGCAAGCCTGCGACAAGAAAAGCAAAACCAATAATACCTGAGAAGGTGGGTGGAGTCTCTGAATAGATGAGTCACATCTAGATAGGAAATTCTCCCCAGTGATGAGCCAACAGAAAATGCAAGTCAAAGCAACCATGAGATAACCCCTAACACCCATAGCTGCAGTGCAATTAAAAAAAAAGAGGACAACAAATGTTGGCGATGGTACAGTGTTTGGAACTTTTATCTGCTGTTGGTAGCCTTGCAATTAAATGTAGCCACTGTGGAAGGCAATGTGGCTATACCTAAAATATATGGTGATTGAGTCACCATATAATCCAGCAATATTATTACTGTGGTTATACTCCCAAAATTAGGAAACATCACAAACAGATGCTTGTTCCTCTGTGTTCACGGTAGCACAGTTCACAATAGCAAATAACTTGAAGCAGACTAAATTCTCATTAGTGTGGATGAAAAAAAGTCTTGGTGTACACACACAATGGAATACTATGCATCTCTAAAAAACAGTAATGAAACATCTCAAGATGCAGAGGGATCTGGGCGTCATTATGCCGACAGAAATTATGCAAGCCCAATAAAAGAAATACTGTCTGAGTCCACTACGGTAGGAAAAAGCATCAGAAATGGCACAATCTCAAACTTGTAGGGTATCCAGCTTACTGGCTGGGAGCCAGGCAGCCCGGTGGAGAACCTGACAATGCCAATGAACCATCACCATCTGCTCTAGGTAAGTATTGTGTAGCTCGTTTTGCCAAAGGACCCTTCATCTCAACTGAGATCAAATAGGTGGGGGTGGAGGATGCTTTCTGCTGCCAAGTGGACCTGTGCTGAGGTGCCCCAGAGAGGGCAGTGACCCTGTCAGAGGCAGGGGGTTTACTGATGTGGAGAACAACACAAGCTAAAACCAATTGCACCAATAACTACAACAACAACAACAACAACAAAGAGGATGGCAAGATTAAAGAGTCACTGTCCTCAATACAACTAGTCGGTAATCAACAATTTCCTAAGCTTATCTTGATGTTGTTGTTAAGTGCACTCTAGTGCGTTCTCACCCATAGTTATTCTATATGTGGACTAAAAAACACTACCCAGTCTTGTACAATCTGTGCTTGAGGCCATGGTCTGTTTATCTCCTTGAGGACCTTCTCTTTTTGCGGTTCCCCTGGAACTTTACGAAGCATGAGGTCCTTCTCCAAAGAGTAGTCTGTCCTGACAACACATCCAAAAGACAATGAGAACTAACATGTAATTAACCTAAGGATTGGTATTTTCAATTACCTCATATGTATGAGAAAGTTGGACAATGTATCAGAAGGAACACAGAATTGATGCTTTTAATTGTGGTGTTGGAGAATGATATTGAAGGAACCATGGATTACTAAAAGGACAAATTGATCTGTCTTGGAAGACTTGTGCCCAGAGTACTTCATAAAGAAATGAGTGGCAAGACGTTATCTTAAAAGAACCAATTCAATAATGAAATAAGTGCAAGCTTCACTGAAAGCACTGGGCAAAAACAAGTGCCCCAGAAATTGATGAAATAACAATTCAAATATTTTAGCAAGCTGATGAGGCACTAGAAAAACTCACTCCCCTATACCTGCTCAACTAATTCCCCCCTTACTCACCAAAAAATACCTCACACAATGTGCAATTTAAAGAACAATAACATTGATATAGCATGCAAGAAAAATTATGCTGAAGATAATTCAAGAAGGGTAGCAAAAATATGCTGACAAGCAGCTGCCATAATGCGTACAGAATTTAGAAGAGGATATGACAAGAAGATATCATTGTTGATATCAGGTAAACTGTGACTGAAAGCAGAAGATACCAGAAAAACATTTATTTGTGTCTTATTACCATACAAAATCATCCAACTGGATGGATATTGACTAAATATGGATAACTTTGAAAATAATGAGTTTACTGTATAGTAAACTGGTGCTCCTGCAAAACCATGTGCGTGCCTCAAGAGACAATTGTGTGAACAGAACAAGAGAATATAGCATCGATTAAAATAAAGAAAATAGTGGTGTTGTGGTTGCATCCTATCATTGTACCTCTTTAGTTTGTATGCTGAGCCAGCAATCAGAGAAAGTGGATGATATGGAGAAGAACATGATATCTGGATCAGAAGAATGCTTAATAAAAACCGGTTATAAGCAAATAATACAATTTTCCTTCTTGAAAGTAAGGAAGCATGATGCCATTGCTGATGAAGATCAAGTACAGCATTTTATACCTATTACCATTTAATGTCTTGTAAACCAAAATCCTCAAAACTGGACCAATCAATAACTCATGATAAAGGGAGAAAAATTACATGTCCAAGGATCTCATATGGCTTGGAGCCTCCAGCTATGTTTATAGAAACATAATTCAAGAGATTATATCACCAAAAATATTTTAAGGCCCTTGAACAATGGAAATACTTTTAAATTTTGGTATGATACAGGATTATGGCTACCTTAGGAAACTTGGATGTACATTGTGTATGATCACTAAAATGTCAGCGATTGTAGCTCACCAGGAGGAAAATGTGGCATTCTGCTGCTTTAAAGACAATAGCCCTAGAAACTCTATGGTGCAGTACTACTCTGTTCTTGAAGATAAATACGAGTCTAGGTGGACTCATTGTCAATGGGTGCTTTTAGATTAGATCAAAGAGCCCTGATGTTGCCTTTGCTTAAAAACACTCAGCTGGTAAGCAAAATGTAGTTCAAACACACCAACTTCTCTGAAGGAGAATGATATCGCAGTTTGCTTTAGGACTGATTCTGTTCTGTTTCAAAGGTTCTCTGTGAGTTGGACAGCACTGGGAGAAAAAATGGAAGTATTGATGCTATTTCATCTCATTGCTTGAGATTCCACAATTTCACATCACTTCTCCTACTCCCTCTCTGTTTCCTTTTTTTCTTCTTCTGAAACTGTCCTTTGGTAAATGCTTACCTTTGGACACAAATGATTCATTGTTCTAAGTTATACTTATTTCCTTAGTACTAGCGTTCTCCCTAAAATATGCCTATTGTTTGGAAGAAAATTGAGTCATGGAGAGAAATTAATTTCAAGATCTGAACAGTGATTAAGTGCCATATTATTGGAAGTTCTATCAGTCTTTACTCAACCAGTAAGGTTAGTTTTTTCAATGATGTTAAGTGTTGTTTCCCAATTTTCTCCCATACATCCCAGGACCTTCTAACGTGATGCCTTTCAGGGTAGTTAGCAGTAGTACCTAGGCACCTTCTGATAATTCTGGCCTCAGGACTTGGAGACATATTCATTTATTGGACTAATTGTTTCCATGTGGCTTCAATTTATTATCACACTTTTTCCAGCCAGAAAAAGATGGGTAGCTGCACCTTAGCTGGCTACTCATGAATTTTAGGATGTTAACTGCTATTTATCAAAGGAGATTGTAGAACCTGGTTTTGTGGCTTATACTATGGCAACTGATCGAATTATACCCTAAGAAAATGATCTGCAATATGCAGCCTAAACACCTTTATTCAAGGTTTTTTTGTGATGTCTAAGCATAGAGGACAAAAATATTCAGAGAGTCATAATTTTATAAAACAGAGAAATGATTGTGTACAGGTACATAAAAGTTGTATTTTGTAAACATAGCAATAATTAATTGGTGTAGGATGCTGTAAAGCAAAGGATTGACTTTCATGGGAAAGACTCTACATATAAAAAAATCCAGGAAGTCACACTGATACCTTTTGATACATTACAGACCTTCATAATTTAGCCTATGGGCAACAAAAAGAAGAAATTAAATATCTATTAAGATGGAAATATAGCAGGATTCATCAGTGGGAAAGTTATAGATGGATTCAAAGAGTTTAAAGTTTAAGCAAAATATATTTATGTTCAAATCATGAGCTTCAAAATTATGTAGATATTATTCATAACAATCTTCAATTAAGCTATCTAATCATACTCTGTTTATTTTGAGATAGTTTTATAATGTATTTATTTTAAAATAGTTTCCCCTCTGTTCTTCCTTTCATCCTAGTCATCTTAAAAATACTTTCACAAAATAATCTAAATAATCTGGCTAGGACTGAGCCCCGGTGGCGTAGTGGTTGTGCGCAGGACTGCGGCCCACTGGGACGGAGGTTCAATTCCAGCAATGGGGCTGGGCCTCCTACTCCCACCACCAGAGAGCAGTGATGCCCACTCCCCCCCCAAAAAAAAAATAAAATAAATAATCTGGCTAATAATGTGTTTCTTATAGGAATTATACATATGTGGACTTGGATATTTAATTTTATGGCTTGCTCCAAATATGTAGTAGCTAAAGTTTTGAACCTTACTTCTGGTATTAGTGTCCTATAACAATTTTCTCTAGCCATGAGCCCTGGACCAGTGACTCTTGGTCTAAAATGAAGTTCATTAATGATAAAGGAAAGAGAGAACACTACTGTCAGATAATCCCAAGTGTCTTTCTTGCATAAAAGGACACTTAGTAGTATGTTTGGGAAGTTAGAAACTCTGATAAAAGTATTATTGCTTATGTATGGCTACCATGCATCATAAAAGATAACACCAGAATTTGAGTGGGTGTCAAATTCTCTCTGCTGATACCTCAATAATAAGAAGTTCAAATGAATGTAAAATGTAACTGTATATATTAATATTTGAAATAGGATAGAATGCATCTCTCATCTTTTCTTTTTGATTTTTCTTCTGTCTTTTTCTTTGTTTTTTTTTTTAAGACTTGTTTTTTAATTTGACAAAGCTCTTTGTACCACAGTTACTAATCCACCACGGAGAACATGTATTATGAATAAGAACTGTCATCCAACCCATCATCCATTTGCAGTTGCTCAGGATACATACAACTTCAGCTTGTAAATTATTTCTTCTGTTCTTAGAGAGATAGGCAGGCACAATACACCTGAAAATTCTGTCTAGCTTCATTTAAAGCACATCATTTTTATAATATTGACAAAAGGAAAATATGTAAATATACACAACTTTATGAGGACTGTAGAGCAATTCATAGGAGGGAAAAAGTTAATTCCGAAGTACATACACGTTTTTCTTGCAGTCTATTTTGTCATTTGACAGTATTTTTTTTATTGAAGATAATGTTTTCTTTTACAAATGAGATTTCATAGAGTTGAAATATTAATTGCTAAAGGTTCTCATCTGAAAGTTATCATTATAATATATTATAAATACTGAATTAATACCTATTATAAATACATTATATCACTACTATTATAAAAATACATTATATCACTATTTAAAATCTAATATACATACTTCAACACAAAGGTTTGTATATATATGTTCTTGTAGCTTTGTTCATATTAGTGCAAAGATAAAGCCTACTCTAATATCTATCCATTGGTGAGTGGAGAATGAAACTGCTGAACACCTATGAGATGACATACTACTTGACAGTAAAAGGAATAAAACATGATACCACAGAAATATTTGATGGATCCAAAATTACTCTATTTAGTGAATGAAGAAATATATAAAGGAACCTATACTCCGTCATTTCATTTTTATCACATTCAAATAAAATAAATCTGGACTGATAAAAAAGCAGATCAGACTTTTTAGGTGCCATGAATAGACACAGGAATTAACTAAAAATGGGGAAAAGGGAATTTTTGTGATGAATATAATTTCATAGTTGTGGCGATTATATAATTCTATAAACTTAGCAGAAATCATAAGACTATACATTTAAATTGAGTAGATTTATAAGTTGTTTTTTCTCAACAATTCTAATTTTTAAATTTCAACATATTTCTATCAGTAAGGTTATAGACTAAATTACTTGATATTTAAACTTAGATTAAGAAAAGCTAACAAGGATTCACTATGTTGCCTCAGAATAGCCTATGCCATAAGTCAAATGAAATAACAATTTTGTACCACATGCAATTTGTGCAAAACTTGAATAAAAATAATATCTAATTCTGAGGATATCAGTAAGAATTAATGAGATTATATGTAACAAGTGTTTAGTAGAATACTTGATTCAATACAAAAGCTTCAAAGATATTAATCATATTAATATTTCCATGAAAAATTGTTTAGTCAATCATTTATAGAATGAATATGTCTTCTAATTTAGGTGTCTTAACACCAATTCATCTATATGGGCCAACATCCTAAGTTCCTGTTTTTCTTTTGCATCAATTCTTTCAACTAATATTTACTTGTTATTATTATGTATCATGTGATCTGTAAGTTGGGGCAAAAAACTCTAAACAACTCACACATCACTCAGCAACCTTAGGAGAGACCAGATTAAGCAAAAATAATTAAACATTCAAGTTTAAATTATGAAAATTGCAATAATTTGAAAACAATATTACTATGGTAGATAATAACCTACTTATCACATTTGAGTAAATCATAACTGTTAGTAACTCCATATTTGGTTTCCCAGGATAAGGATCATTCAGATAATTGGCAGTCTCATCTTTCTTCATGGTGATGCTGATAGTATTGAACCACAAATTTTGTGGTTAGCAATTCAATGCTCCAATATCAAGAATGCCATTTGATAAAAAAGAGAGGGTAATTCACATGCAGGAGATTATGTAAAACTTCTCAAAGCAAGTAACATATGAACAGAGATCTAAAAGATAGTGTTTGAGAGGGGAAGTCTATGAAGAGATAACAGCATTAGCTCTATAGTATACAAAAATGTAAGGAATATGAGCAATTTGAAGAGAAAATAACTGTAGTGTGGAGGAAAAGCAGACTTGCCAAGACAGACTTACGTGGATAGTGGAGAGTCTGGAGGGCCATGACAAGATCAAGTTTTATAGGGCCCATTAACTTTAAAGTATAACATAATCAACTGAAATAGATCTGTATTTCTGTTCATTCCAAAGAAAAGTGACTTAATAAAATGCATGCATTATCAATTATATTAATACTACTCACAAATAAACATTTGCTAAGGATAATATGAAAATGACTGTAGCAATAGAGTGAAAGACATATTCACATACACTTTGGACAAGTTATCAGGAGACACTTGGTGAAAGATATCATGCTTAGTAAACTAGAACGTCAGTGATAAAAAAGAAAGAATTCCAATTAGATTAATTGACACAGTGACCACAACAGTAGATTCAAGAATAGCAATTGCCTCTGTAATTCAAGATCATTGTACCATGCATAGGGTCAGTATGTGTCAAAGTCCACTCAGTTTTACTTAATAACAACAATATTGCAGAACTACTGATAGGCACACAAGATATATATTTATATATATATATATACACACATTTCCTTGATTATTTGTAGAATCTGTAAAGTTGCTATACTGGCTCATTGAATCAGTTTGCCTTAGCTCTAGAGATCGGAGAGTGTTCCCAGATCCTGAGTATCAAACATAAGTCCTGTATCTCAGCAGAACTCTCACAACCACACATGTGGTTGCTAAGTGCCACTGAGGCAGCTTCAACCCACAGGGAACCTATGCACAACACACCAAACCCTGCATGGTCCTGCACCATCCTTACCACTGCTGCTATGCTCCAGCCCATTGATGTTGCTAGTATGCCACTCCATCTCCCAGAGGGCCTTTCTCTCTGTTGTCACCACGCCTCCACTTTTTCCAAACTTGATGTCTTTCAGAAGAGACTGCACTCTCCTGACAATGTTCCCAAATGTGTAAGATGAAATCTTGTCATTCTTGCCTCTATGGAATACTCTGATCTTACTTATTCAATACAGGTCAGTTTGTCCTTTTAGTAAGTCATGGTATTTTCAATATTTTTCTGCAGTATGCAAATCCACACACATTGGTTCTTCTGAGGGCTTCCTTATTCAATTTCCAACTTTCACATGTACAAGATGCAATGGAGAAAGCATGATTTGGGTCAGGGGCATCTTAATTCTCAAAATAACATTCTTGATCTTTAAAACTCTAAAGAATTATTGTGGATAAAAGGGTCATTGTGCAGTACAACTTCAACCCTTTCTCCATTTATCATGTGGTTACCTAGTGGTCCAGTTGTGAGGATTGTAGTCTCCTTTACATGGAGCCGTAATCCATACAAAAGGCTGCAGTTCTTGTTCTTCATCTGCAAGTGACTCAATTTTCTTCACTTTCAGTAAGCAAGGTCATGCCATGCGCATCCCTCAGGTTGCTAATAAGCCTCCCTTGAAACCTAATGCAGAATTCTTCTTCATATGATCTATCTTCTCTGATGGTTTTCTCAGCACATAGATTTAACAAGTCTAGTGAAATGATACAACCCTGACACACGGCTTTCCTTATTTTAAACCAGGGCAGATTCCCTTGTCCTCCTCACACCATTGAACCTTGATCCACGTACAAGTTTTCAATGACGTGTTCTGTAATTTCCATTCTTCTCTGGGTTATCTAAAGTTTATTATGGTGCACCAAGTCTAATGTCTTTGCATAGTCAATGAAGCACAAACATCTTTTTGGTGTTCTCTGCCACACATATAGCATTGACCAAATTCAGACATTGGAGAGATTTATGAAAGTCATATGAAGCAATATGAACACAATCACAATTAAAAAAATAATATATTTTATTTTCTGTTCGAATTTTAGAATCCATTAGTCTATTTAAAGAAATAAATGTCCTTGGTAGAATTATACTTTTTAAATTGAAATGTAATCATAACAGGCTAATCATTCAATCAGTTTTATTTTCCTCACAGTCTGTGGTTAACCATACAAAATTTTAATCAGCAGTAGATGTATGTGCATGAAATAATATTCAATATATGTTCAAACTGTCAATGAAAATGTGGTTTTCCAAATCCATTGTATGCCCCGAGGAAGAAAATAAAATCAATTGAGTTATTATCAAATAATATAAGGGAAAAATAGTGTTATCTTTTGCTTAGAGAAACTACTTTGCATCATATGTCATTTAGTTGAGAGATAATGTCTAGATGAGACATCTACTTAAATGTAAGCCTTTCTGTAATTCTCAGGAATCAGAGCCTCCTTCTGGCATCACACTGATTTTGTTCATTAGAAGCAAAACTTGGGCCTGCTCAGGACATTGTAGTGAATAGCATTTCCACTGCACACTAACCATTTGAATTCCTCAGAGAGGAAGAATTCAACTTGTGACCTTTCATTTAAATGAAGCTGACAATTTCAGTCTGTTGGAAAGTTTTCTGTAAGTCCTAGTTTTAGCAAAGACATAAATGGCACCTGGATAATCTCCCAATTATATTACACTTGATCTTAGCCAAAAGGCTGAGAAGCAATCTCTCTCAATTATATTAAATGAAGAATTTCACCACAATCCTGGTGGTTATCTTAGCAAGTTTATTTAGCAATGAACACACAGTAGATGAAAACTTTTTTCATGTAATCTTCTTTATTGCTCATCAATACTTCGTCCTTGCTTCCTCCACCCCTCTTTCTGTGTATAAGAATAATTACTTGACTAAAAAGATAGAGTCACGCATTCCCTCATTCATCTTTAAATGCCTGCAGTATAATTATGATAGCATATCTTAAAATGAAGTGAAAGTATTGATGTCTCATATTTTCTAAATATTAGAAAATTATTTAAAATTTTAAAACCATCAAACTAGGTTTATTGGAAGAGGAGGAAATTGTAAGGGTGAGATGGAGGTTGAACCTCTCCCTAGTAAATTGGAAAGTATATTGGTAAATATCATAACTGGAAATTCATTTTATTTCCTTCATGAATGACATGCCCAATAAAACTAAGAACCTTTAGTATATTGACTGTTCTTTTGATGGATCAGTCAAGAAACACTAATTAAAAATCCATTCACAGTTATAAGCAAGATGACCATAAAATTCATCATGCTAAACAGACACACTTTTAATAGGGAAAGCATATACTAGTAATAATTTAATTAAGAGAACAAGAATAAATTTTCATTTTCGTAGGAAAATCATTAACTTTCATTGGAAATGATCATTGCCACCAGTGCATACTCAATATAAGGCAAATTGCTCAAAAATGAACAGATATAGGGTATAGACTGGATATTAAACCATTAAATCAAATGAATTCAAAACTATAAATAAGCAAAGAGTATCTTTAATATCGAGAAGCAGAAATGTAAGCCATAGTTCTAGCTGGGGAAAAGAGGTAGCTTAAGAAAATGGTCTTTAACCAAAACGAGAAAGTTCAAGTGTGGGGCAGGGGAGTTGGGGTGATGAAGGATCTAGAAACCATGGCAAGGAGAAAGAACTTGTAAAAAAATAAAAATTGGTGTGCACCGCCTGCAAACAGACAGCCTCCTGGGTAGCGTATGCAGTCTCTTGTCCTGTAGACTCTGCCCTAAGGGACTTTGGCTGCTCTTCCATGCCTCAGGCCTGGCTAATTTCTGCTATCCTTAAATGAGGTTCCAAACTGGGATGTGAGGTGCCTTTGGGAAAGCTCAAGGCATCATTGCGAGAGTCCACACAGGCCAGGTTATCATTACCATCCGCACCAAGCTTCAAATCAAGGAGCATGTAATTGCGGCCTTACACAGAGCCAAGTTCAAGTTCCTTGGGTACCAGAAGATTCACATCTCCAAGAAGTGGGGCTTCACCAAGTTTAATGGTTATGAGTTTGAGGACATGGTGGCTGAGAAGAACCTCATCCCGTATGGCTGTAGAGTCAAGTACATGCCTAAACGTGGCCCCTTGGACCAGTGGTGGGCCCTGCATTCATGAAAGTCTGGGCAGCCCTGTGTTGCCTCCATTGTACCCATCAAATAAAATTGAACTTTCTGACTAAAAAAAAAAATTAAGAAAAGAACACATTTTAGATAAGAAAGAGAAAACTAGCAGTGGGTCTTGAAAACTGTTTCAAAATTCTTATAGGATTATCCTGAAAGAGATGATTTCTATTGCTATTCTCTGCCTTGAATGGTCAGAACTAAGATTAAGTACTGGAAGAGTGAACAAAATAGATTTTTCTGTTCAACATGATATATTTTTTACACAATAGTAAGTTCCAAACAAAATACCAGAGTGTCGTGTATATCAGTGTTAGCCCAGCTTTAGGAATATGTAAGAGTAAGCTGAGTAAGAGTATTTCTTTCCATAGAAAATATAGCATTTGTCAGACACTGTGCTAAGTAAGTAGCAGGCAAAATCCTACATAAACATCACCATAGCTTTATAGGTGAGGAGCCTTGGTGACTGCTGTAGTGGGTTGCATGTTGTAGTGGGTTGCATGTTAGACTGGTAGGTCTGCTTAGTCCTAGGCAAAAGGTGGGACCTCCCACTCCTTTACAGAGATGCAGTCTCAGACATCCAGAGAGACAGCTGCTTGCTGTCCTATCGGGCCATTATGAGCCACATTTTGCTCACTGGGAGTAAAGTGTGTGTTTTGCTTTTAAGGTGCTAGATGAGCCGGAATATAAAGCAGGGAGAACATAGTGGTGATGGCTGCAGTCAAATGAACACAAAGATGAGTCTCTTGCTGGCTTCTGGGATTGACATATAATACGACGGGATGTGCACATATTAAATGCGGGATCAAGATCCACCAGCATAAGTAAGCTAGCTCCCCACTGTGTCATTTCTTAGTGAGGAGGTCACACTCAAAATTGTAGTAAGTCTGCGAACAAACTAAGCATATGATACTTCACCCTACTCTTCCCACAACCACTTAATTGCTTCACAAAAGGTCCCATCAGAGTTTAATTTGTTAACTTGCATAATGGAACAGTCCTTGCTCATCAAAGTTGACATAAAATCTATTCATGACATACATACTATAGGACTGATTTATAACTTTCTTCAGTAGTAAAAATGATTTAAAAATCTGGCTCTTCTTTTTTTTTAATGATATCAAATAGGGTGGATTCTATTATTTTAATCAAGTTGTTCTTTTGCTTGCTTCATCCAAAAATTGATTGTAAAATATTGGCAATAGCTCCAGGTATACTACTCAGAAATAAGACGATATGTAGAGAAGAGGTACTCTCATTTTTTCCCATAGAAATCATTTCCCAGGAGTCCTGTAGTGATCTTCCCTCATAGTTCATAGGACTGTACTCTGTATATGTGTACAACTGGGAACATCAAGATTCAATTATACCACTCAGTTTATCCTCTGTTTTGATAAAAAGTAAAAAGATTCTGTTAGTTAACAATGTAAGAGCTTGGGGGGGGGGATACTAATGGGTGCCCTTGAGTTTACTACTTGCTTTAGATTTGAACTGTGCTCTCCAAAATATATATATATATATGTTATAAATCAGTCCTACATAGTATGTATGTCATGAATAGATTTTATGTCAACTTTGATGAGCAGGGACTGTTCCATTATGCAAGTTAACAAATTAAACTTTGATGGGACCTTTTGTGAAGCAATATATATATATATATATATATATATATATTTATGAATGTGACATTTGAAAATGCAACTTCTAAAGCTAGATAATACTCTGGTAGATTGAAATGCTCACCCACAGTCATTGAGTCCATTTTGACACATGCCAAGCCTACATATGGCGTCCAAGTCGATAAGCTTTGGCAGCCCAGATAGCCTTAACTTTCTCCCTTGAAGCAGCTAGTGAATTTGAATCAAGGGCCCTGTGATAAGAAGTCCAGCGCTTACTTGACAACACTGCCAGGGTTCCTTGGGGGTGGGGGGGAGGGTGGTCTCTAAACCAATACAATCAGTGTCCTCTTAAGATGAGCAGAGGAGACTGAGAGGCAAACAGAGTATGTGAAAATACAGGAAAACATAGAAAGAAGATGGCTGGATAAAGAAAATCCAATGTGGAGGCTAGAAATGCATGAGGGAGCTAGAAAACAGGTGCTTTTTGTTTTGTTTTGTGTTTCCTTTTCAAGTTTTCTGAATGAACATGCAATTACTAACAATATGTTTTCAGGTTTACAGCCTTTAGACCAGTGATCTCAATCTGTTGGTCACAACCTCTTTGGTTGTCAAATGACACTTTTTCAGGGGTCACCTGAGACATCACAGTAGCAAAATTAGAGTTATGAAGTAGCAACAAAACTAAGTTATGGTTAGTTTATAAACTGAGTTTATGGTCACCACAACATGAGGAACTGTATTAATAGGTGGCAGCATTAGGAGATTTAGAACCACTGTTCTAGAACAATGAGAAAATAACTTTCTGTAATTTAACTCAGTACTGTGTGACACAGAGTCACTGTATTGAGAAGAATCAGTCAACATTGCACTTCAGGAGGTAGCACATGAGTACGAACCAGTAGTGCTGAGGGATGACATTCAAGCTGCAGTGAAAGCATTGGGCTTTTTAGATTTGATGGAATATCAGCTGAAATCTTTCAACAAGTTGATGCGACACTAAAAGCATGCACTCCTCTATGCCAGGAAATTTATATTGCAACTACATTGTCAACTAACTGGAAAAGAACCACATTTGAAACTATTCCAAAGAAAAATAACCCAACAAAATCTTCACACTACAGAAAATATGAATGGTATAACATGCATGTAAAATTCTGCTGAAGATCATCCAACAATGGTTGAAATCATTTATTGTCAGGAAACTGCCAGAAGTTCAGGTCAGATTCAGAAGAGATCATGTAGCAATAGATATTAGTGAGGATATAGGAGAGATCTTGTCTGAAAGTGAAAAATACCAGAAAGATGTTTATTTGTGTCTTATTGACTATGCTAATGCATTTGACTGTGCAGATCATAACACATTTTGGATAACTTTGAAAAGACTGATAATGCATTGCTCATGCATTTGTACATGGATCAAGAAGCAGTTGCACAGACAGAACAAAGCGATATTACCTGCTTTAAAATCAGGAGAGGTGTGTGTAAAGGTTGTGTCCTCTCACCATACTTATTCAATTTTTATGCTAAGCCAATAATCATAGAAACTGGATTATATGCATAAGAATGTGGAATCAGGGTTTGGGAAAGACTTATTAACAACCTGAGCTATGCACATGAGACAACCTTGAAAGTGAGGAATGCTTAAAGCACTTGCTGATAAAGATCAAATATTGCAGCCTTGAGCATAGGTTGCAACACAATTTAGAAAAGCCAAAGTTCTCACTACTGGACCCAAAAGTAAAATAATCATGAATGGAGAAAAGATAGAAATTGTCCAAGATGTCATCTTCCATGAGTCCACAGTCAGTGCGACTGGAAACAGCAGTCAAGCGAGCAAACGATGCCTTGTATTAGGTAACGCTGCTGCTCTTTAGAGGGCTGAGAGGCAAGGGTCTAACTTTGAGGACAAAAGGATTTGAACCAAGCCACAGTATCCTTCATGGCCTCATGTCATATGAAAGGTGGACATTTGATTAAGATGATCAAAGAAGAATTTATGTGTTTGATTGTAGTGCTGGAGGAGAATATTGAAAGTGCCATGGACTGCTAAATGGACAAACCTATCTGTCTTGGAAGAAGTTTGACCAGCGTGTTCTTTAAAGACAAGGATGATAAGATTCCGTCTCACGTTCTTTGGGCATATTGCCAGGTAAAGTGGAGGTATATTGAAAAAGAGAAAGACCCTCATCAAGATGGATTGGCACAGTGGCTGCAACAACAGGCTCAGAGATAGGGGTAATTATGATAAGGGTACAGAACTCAGCGGCATATCATTCTGCATATCATATCAGCAGCATTTCATATCAGAGCAGAGTTCTATGGGTCAGAATCAACTTAATGACACCTAACAACAGCCAGTGATTTGGACTTGTTATGGACATCTTATGAAACTAATATAATTAAAGAATTCAAAGTGTGGTTCACACAACAAAAGCATTATACCACTGGGAAACTTGTGTAGACATGAGAAATATCAGACCTTGCTCTGGATAAATGAGACTTTTTTGTAACTAAATTAAAGTTTGAATACACCTGCTTTAAATTGTCTGTTGCATTTCCCAAGGAATTGACTTGATGACAGTGAGTTGAGAGCTTGAGATTAAATAATGCCCTAAATAATATAATATAGATGAGCTGTTTTCTAATATTCCACTTGTGTTATTCTGTATAGACTAGACAAACAAATCCACATAAACTCATATGTATATAAGAATTTTCTATAAAGGGTAAGTGTACATTCACCAACCAACCCAACCCAGTGCTAAGTCCATAAATCCAACATTAGCCCATATGCCTGACACCAATCTACAAAGTTCCCCACAATCTCACAAAACACACACAATAGCACCGAATGCAGGAGGAAAGCAGAATCAATAAGAATGCAACCCTCTCAGAACTGGCAGGGGTAGCCATACAGCTGCTCCAGCACCTTGGGCCACATCAGGATAGGTCCCTGTGTCTTCTCCTCAGAGATGTCATTCAAGAAGGGTGCCTTGCAAGCTGAAGCAGGGAACTGGATAAGGCAGCTGCACCCTGGTCTGAGCATCAGAGAACAAGAGAGCAAGATACCTGAGAAGAAGAAAGGCTCACCAAGCCTTTTATCTATCCACCCTTCAATTAATCCCACATGGGTTTACTGGCCAGAATGGCAAAATAAACCTTAACTATCACACCATTGTTCTCTACTTTACCAGGCATGATCTTCTCCAGGGACTGCTACTTACTGATAATGTGTCTGCTGTAAGAGATCTTTTCATAACCTTGTTAGAAACTGCAGTGAACTACATAGAAGTGTTCCTAACTCACCTGCCCTTGTGTCACTTTGCTATAGGTAGGAGTCAAAGGGTCCTGCACACTCCATCCACCTTTATCTATTTTGAACAGATGATGCCCACCAAGCTACTCCACACCCGTGCGGGCCCCAATCATATCTTGCAATGACCACACAGAACTCACAGACAATACTCATGATTGAAATGACATCTTTACCTAGTGTTGGTTGCTGTCTCTGTGGCTATTGATTGTGGATGCAGGTAAAATGAATCCTTGACAACATGCATTTTCTCTGTTTACCTTGATATGGCTTATTGGCCTAGCTGTGGTCACTTTTGTTTTCTGTTGATGTGCAAACCACACTGCAGCAGCAGTCTTTGCTACTCACCAGGAAGTGCTCTAAGTTATGTTCATTTACAGAGAGCAAATTAGTGTTATCAGTTTATAAGAGGTTGCTAATTCTGATGCCAGATTTGAATATGAGTATTGCAGCTTCTCAACTTGATTTCTCAGAACACAAATTGAACAAGCATTATTGAAAAAATGAACTCTGACATATACCTTTTCTGATTTTAAACCTTGCAGTACTCTGGTCTATGTAGAGGTTCCCAGGAGCAAAATTAAAAACTTTGAGATTTCCATCATTCACAGTATTAGACTTAGTATTTTTAATGATATACATAGTCTAATGCTTTTTCACAAGTCATCATATTTCTAGAACTTTCTGCTTTTATCCAAAAGGCTATCTGATATGAGCAATGGTTACCATTGTTCCATTTCTTCTTCTGAATCAAACTTGAATTTCTGATAATCTGGTGAGGTACTGCTGCGACTGTTTTCAAAATATTTGCAGTATAATTTTACTTGTATTCACTATTTATCATATTTTCAATAATTTCTATATTCTGTTGCGTTGCATTGATTTGAAATGAACATATATATGGATCTCTTCTAATCAGTTGTTCAGGTGATTGTCTTCCACACATCTTGTCATAGACAAGTCATTGGTACACTCAGCTCAAAAATTGTATGTTGCTTTTTTGGTACATATATGTGGCTATGAAGTAAAATTGAAAATGAAAATAAAATCAGCCTAGTTTCATTAAAGTCTAGTATTCAGATAACAGTGGTTCCATTTGTTTTTAAAAATATATTTGAGGCTCCCAAACACTTTTTAAAGTTGCTTGAGGCAAGATTGGTTTTTCAGCCTCAAAAGTTTGCTGACCCCTCCATTTGTTGAAACATGATTGATATCCTGTCATTTCCCTGAGTTTAGAAGATTCTATTAGTATCCATTTAACCCAAAAGCCTGGTCTTTTTATGACTTTGGATTTTATTTCACAGTTTCTCCTACTATATCCAGGGTCTGCTAATTTTATTCTTTTTAGAACAATTTGTAGTAGTAAAAAGTCACTAATTTTTGTGATCTCAGGGTTCTGTGGCTTAGAATTTAAAATGTATGTATCAGGATGTCTGTTTTCACCACACTCATTCAATTTGTAGGTTGAGCAAAAAAACTGAGGAGAAAGAAACCTCAGAATTGCAAGAAAGTTCATTAATAACCTTAAATAATCAAGTGACGTAAGTGTTCTCATTGCAAACACAGAGAACTTGAAGCACTCACTGCTGAAGTATAAAAACTAAAGTACAAAAACTAAAGCTATCAATGTGGTTTGCAACTCATTGCAAAGAAAACAAGAATCTTAACAGTTGGGCCAATACACAACTGAGAAACAGATAAATAATTTAAGTTTTCAATAATTTCATTTTACTTATACCTGCAATCAATATTTATGGAAGTAGCAATGAAGGTTTCCAATGACAAATCACATTAGGCAAATTCACTTTACAGCACTCTTTTATGTATTATTTATTTTAAATCATATTTTGTGAATTAGGTGGGGTTTCATATTTCAGATAATCAATTTTCCATTCAGCAATTAAGCTACATATCAACCCCCCCCCCAAAGTTTCCCTTGCCTTATCCCTCTTCAAGAATACTACTTTCTCCTTCACCCAAATTGACACTGGTCTACCCTCTAGTCTATTACTTCAACTTCCCTCCCACAATTGAGCCAGTAAGCCATACAACTGTTTTTCAATTGGTATGGAAATAATTGTCTTTATTTTTCCTTTATGACAATGACCTCACACAATATTGCTCTTTTTGAAATTGACTAACTTCACTCAGTATGTTTCCCAAGTTTCTCCATACGAGCAGTTTTTAACCTGTGGGTCATGAACCTCTGAGAGTTGAACAACCATTTCAGAGGGGTCGCTTAAGACAATCAGAAAACACATAAAATTTTCACAATATGTAATTGAATATTGTTTTGTGATTAATCACTATGCTTCAATTATATTTAATTATGTTCAATTTGTAAGAATGAAAATATATCCTGCATACCAGATATTTACATTATGATTCATAACAGTAACAGAATTGCAAATATGAATTAGCAACAAAGATAATTTTGTGGTTGGGAGCTACCACAACCTGAGGAACTGTATTAAAGTCCAATATTAGCCTATATAGCTGATACATTTAAATTTAAATTTAAATATTTAAATTCCTCTTCAGACTCATGAAACGTGTAATGATACCGAATGCAAGAAGATCACAGGCCAGTAAATGGAATGTCTTGTGGATCCAGTGGCAGTTGAGGCTGGGGTCTCTAAATGGATTCTTCAGGTCCAAGGCTCCAGCTTAGCTTCACATGTCATGTCAGCAAACATGTCTCGCAGGAGTGAGTGTGTCCCGCTTCCAGAGAGGTATTTATCTCCTTAGTGCCTCCAAATGAGGTCATCAAGCTGTGACCTGATTGACAGGCTAAGTTCCACCTCTTTACTCATAAGTCTCAAATTGACAACAAATTGTGTAATTGCTACAGTGATATATCATGTTGCTGTATGTACCAAAGCTTATTTGTATATTCTTCCATCCATATATGTTTAGATTGTTTTTATCTTCTTGCTATTGTGAAAAGTATGGGTATGCACATATCTGTTTCTACTTTGGCTCTTCTTTAGAGTTCATATGTTAAGCAAAAAGATTGGCGGATTGAATGATTATTCCACTTCTGGTTGTTTGAGGAAGTCTAATTTCACTCTCTATAGTGATTGCAACTTTCTAAAGTCCCACTGACAGTGATTCCTATCTTTCCGCACTATTTCCAGGATGTGTTACTTTCTGTTTTGTTTTTTGTTTGACTTTGATATCAATTCCTGTGTAAAGTAGCACCTCATCCTAATTTTGACATATAGCTATAAAATGGCCAGGGATTCTGAGCCTCTCTTTATCTTTGTTGGTTTCCTGAATGTCTTCTTTGGTAAATTATCTATTCATGTACTCTGCGCTTTTTTCAATTGGATTAATCATTTGTTGTTGAAGTATTGTAGTTCACAATAAATTTTAGAGTATGGTCCCTTATCCAGTGGGTTTTGGGCAATTTTCCCCAGTTTATGTGTTTATTATTACTCTTTGATAAAATTTTTGATGTTGTTGTGCATCTCCTTTTTAAGTGGTCACATAATATTCTTTTTCTTCGCCTGTGTGTGACTTTTTTATGTGTAGTAGTATACTTATACATTATATAATCACTCTCAATGTTTTCCATAATTCCTCATTGGTGATATTTGTAATTCTAGAATGTATATGAGTTTGGGCTCATTTTTGTACATACAGTAAGATATAAATTCTGTTCTCTTCTATTAGATTTCAAATAGAAATCAAATATTGGCAGTCATATTTCTTGAAGAGACTGTCTCATGACTAATTAAGCTACTTGGGTCTTATGCCCAAGATAAGTTGTCTTTAGGTGGATGGATTTATTTCTGTGTTATATGTTCCGCCACATTGGTCTATATATCTACCAGTGTACTTGTATCAGTGTGTGTCAACTACTGTAACTTTGTAATAGAATTTGAGGCTATAAAGTGCAGATATTTTATTTTGTTCTCCTTACATACTGCTCTATTCTTTCTGTTTGTCTTTCCTATCATTATAAAATGAGTAATTGGTTTCTTTAAAGAGTGATGTTGGTTTCTAGATAAGGATTAAAGTGTATTCATAGAACTATTGGGGGTTGTTATGAAAAGTTTGAAGAATTGTACAAACTTCTTCAGTGAGAAATTTATTAAACATGTGATTAATATGCATTGATAATTATTGAAAGTTGGAATATGAAATTTGGAATCAAAGGAAAGATCAGTTATTTGGAAAATATGGTCTTTGTTATTGAAAAGAAGCAAGAAATCAAATGATAGAATAATGAAAAACCAATGTCTCCCCTAGTGAAAATATCTTTTTGAATATTGTTAATGACAATTACACACCTGGACCTGACCACATAAATTACACAGATATCAAAATGACAACCTCTATGGAAAGAGACTATGGACAAAGTCTGTATTAAAACATGTCTTGAAGATAACTGTGGAAGAAAACATCAGTTGCTGATATGTAGGTTCAGGTTGATGTGGAAGAAAATTTTTTAAGTTAACAAAAGTCAAAATAAGGTCTGAGTGCATCCTGCCTGAATTTAGAGATAATCTCAAAAGTAGATTAAATTCACTGAACACGAATGACTAACAGAGCTTCAGGAACATCATTAACAAAGAGAGTTAAAGGTCATTAGACAGTCAGAAAAGGAAGAAAAGACCAAAATAGACCTCAGAAAGCACACAGAAACCTGTTTTTGAACATAGAGCCACTAAAAAGAATGGAAGGTGTGCTTATGTCAAAAAGCTGAATAGAAAACTAGGAAGGCCAACCAAGAAGACAAAGAAGAGCTATACAATAAAATGTACAAAGACCAGGGCATAGAAGGCCAACAGTGAAGAACACACCCAGCTGAGAAAACTAAGAAAAACAATCAACGTTTGAGATTCAAATAAAATCTTCTATGGAAAAATAGTAAATGATGCAGGAAACATGAAAAGTAGGTAAAAGGAATACAAAAGTTACTGCATTAATGGCAAATTACTAACATATAACCATTTCAAAAGATAATGTATGATCAAGAACCAATGTGATTGAAGGAATAAATCTAAACTAGACTAACTGTATTTCACATACAAAGGCCCCAGAAATGGAAGGAGTACCTAATAAAATGTTTGCACAAAATGATGCAACATTGGGAGCACTCACTAAATTTTGCCAAGAAACTTGAAAAACACCATGGACAGCGAATAGAAGCTATCCATATTTCTGCCCATTACAAAAGAAGATGCCCAATATAATGGAACAATAAACAATATTATTAATATCACAGGAAAATGAAAGATGTTGAAGGTAATTCAAAAATAGATTAGCAGCAGTACATCAACAGAACACTCTATAAATTCAAGTTTAATTCAGAAGAGGATGAAGAATGAGGTCTATCATTGCTGAGGTGAGATGGTTCTTGACCAACAGCCGAAAATAAAAAGATGTTTCCTAATGTTTTGCTGACTAGACAATCAGAAAACTATTTTTCTTGGATTCTTGGTATTTATGCCTGTTCCTTTGAGTATATAGTTTGTTGATTAAGAAAATTGCATTGGATAGTCAGCATTAGCCCTAATTTCTTGAATGTGGTATTTCCATTTTCGGCTATTAAGTTATACTAATTTACTAATTTATCATCGTAGCTTTAATTATGAGATAATTAAGAACCACAAATTATAGGAAAAGACAAAAATGCAAGATATATAAATTCATGTACATATTTACATACATGCATATATACATATATTAAAATTAAGTGTTGAGGAACTTCCCAGGGAAGTTGTGTATGGACTCATGTTGGCTAGTTGGTTATGTACTGAGTTGCAAATCTTAAGATGAGGGATTCAAACCCAGTATTCACTCTGTAGCCTTTAAAAGATTTAAAGATTTGAAAACCCAAAGAGGCAGTTCTCTGTCATATAAGGCAACTGTGAGTTAGAACCAATTAGATGCGAATGTATTTTACTTTTTACTAAGAGAGGCTGTGAAATATATGCAGAGACTACAAAATGGATACTACAATGAAATTACACAGATGGAGAAGGGTGGGAACAAGAGAGAAAATTGAAGAGGAACAAAAGCAGAGTGCGTGACAACAATTTAGAGTGCTGAAATTATGACTCCATAGCAGTTTTCATAAATATCTTGAAAGTCTATTTTTTTCACTTAAAATTGGTCAGTAAGCATTTAAGGATACATGTTAGTATGTAGAAGTCAACAGATAATTCATATTAAATGTTTCAGAGATGAGGCTGATTCCAAGATTCCTTTTTAGAAAAATCAAAAAATGTTAAAGAATTTCTGTGTACCAGTGGAGAATCTGTGCCATATTATAAGAAAACAGGAGCATTTTAACGTGAATAAAAGAGTGTGAATTCTGACAGACCCTTTTGGGTTTTCAAAGCATTTGAATCTGTATTTGTTGTACGTAACTTGTTATAAGTCTATCTGGACTTCTAGAGATCCTGTAAGACAGAATCAAAGTTCTCCTGTGGGTTTTTAAGGCTACAAATCTTCATGGTAGCAGGAAGTCTTATCTTTCTCTTGCACAGAGCCTGGTGGGCTCAAATGGCTGACCTTGGGACTAGCAGGCAGACCCATAACCCACTATGCCATTAGTATTCTTTATTTATTGTACTGTAACTCTTTTTTCTGACCCCCGTTTAAGAAAACAAATTGGAACCGTTTGCTATTTATTTCCTAGTAAAAGTGATATTATATTTTGGACAAATTCTAAGTTCATATAATTTGGACTATTGAAATATATCTTTGGGTCAAAGGAACCATGTGAATTATAACTTGACCTCAACATGTATTACCACACAAAACAGCTTAAATAAAGATAACATGCACCTGTTATATTTCAGACTAGCAAATAATACATTAAAATATCCTGATTTTTCACAGATGATCAGAAATATGTGGCATATATTCTGAATCTAACAAACTGAAGCTGATGGGGAAAACTAGTGACATGATTCAACAGCAGGAGGTCAAATGCATGCACAAATAAGTCTAACATTTGAGCCACCAACATGTGTTTTGGATAGTGCTATGAAAAGGCATTCAACAGTATGGCTGATAAAAATTAAAGATAGCATTGAGATAAAAACTATGGATAATGTTCGTGGAAATTCTAAAATAAGTGTACTCATGCAGAATCTCTACATAGATAAAATTCAATTGCTTGAGTAGAACAAAGTGATATGGTAAAATTTAAAATAAGAAACGATGCGCTAGACTTCACCATATTTATTTAATCACTATGCTAAACAAATAACCTGAGCAATTGGAACATATGAAAGGTTCTTTAAAACTTCTTGATATGCAGATAACTTGTTTGCTGAAAATGAAGAATGGAACACACTTAAAAGTAAAGAAAACCCAAATCCTCAAAATTGGATGCATAAACACATTTTAGAGAAAAGTTTGAAGTTGTTAATGAGCCTATTGCTTCAATTCAAAATCAATGGCGATGGAATCCCCAGTAAAGTATTCAAATATAATGATGAATTGTTGTTACTGTTAGATACCCTTGTGTCAGATTAGATGCATAGTGACTCTATACACAACAGAATCAAATGCTGCCAGGTTCTCAGTCATTCTCACAACTATGTTATAACCAAGTGTTGTATACACTGTGTCAGTCCATCTCCTTGAGGCACCTCCTCATTTTCTTGTTTTCTCTACTAGCTGTGAAGCTGTTTTCTCTACAAAATATGTGACACAGTATCTGGAGAGACCAATTCTTGGAAAAAGATTTAAAATAGAATGACAGCAAAAAAATATGAAAAAAAATGGCCGAAAGAAATGACATTAACATTGACCACAATTTTGAAACTGATGAAATGCTGTGCATTCCATTGTATATCAGGGAGCTATGACTTGAAGCCAGCTACACAGCACCTAATAATTATAGCATATATATTGCACTCCATGTATTTTAATTTTTATGTTTCTATTGGTGTGTATAAGTGGTAATTTTGAAGAAGGCTGTCATCACAAATGTGTTTGCCAATACCACATCCTTTTCATTTGTAGATCTCACTTTATTTGCTAATGACTGGGCTTTGAGGGGAAGGTGGAAGAAAGTGGTTATTTATCAATTTGTATTTGAGGCAATTTCATTGGAATATTATCATAATTAGAGATAGATAATATGCAAAAGACATCATGGCTCTGTTGAGTCTTTCATGGGATGACACTGTAATTAATTAGTAGCATCTTGGCCAAAGGTTATTAGCTAACCAGCTGCTTCCTTACAAAGCCTGTGTAATGTGTAGCCAAAGGGTTATCTTGGGAAGGAAACAAATAGGTTTGTTTACTTGTGAGGGTGTAAGGCCCTTACCTCTAGAAATTAATTTTCTGACCATTGTGTCTCTCCTGAGCAGACCTTCTGTCACCTTTGCCTGGGAATGGGAGAAACAGCTCAACCAGATGGTTGAATATTAGATGCAAAACTTATACTCTATCTTGGGTTTATTTCTTCTCTTGAATAAAATAAACACTCCCATTGATAATTGTAAAAGTAGAATAACAATTCAGACAATCCAATTCTGTCAGAGAAATCTAGAATGGGGCAACTAGAGAAAAGAACAGCACATTATAGAGCTCAGAGGACAGCTTCTTACTTTACAGATAGTGAGACAACAGCTTATTTTAGAGATTTGTCAACTGTGGAACTGAAGGAAGTTGATATTAAGAAGGAGGTCAATCTGGAAAGAATGTAATTGTTGAGCATCCTGTGCAGAGTACTTGCTAACCAGGATTAGACCATGAGACATGTCTAATCTTGAATATGAAAAGAAAAAATGTTGAGTGAATGTATCCTATACTTTTTGTGACCTATGACACATTAGGCAGGACTCTCAGAAACCTAAAGAGCCAAAATGAGCTATCAAAAGAGTCCTGTGACTTCCATAAAGAAGTTCTTTCATTCTCAATGCTATGTTTTATTACTTACAATTTGATTATCCATTTATTCTACGTAGATGTCTTGTGTGTTGCTGTGAAGCAGGAAGCTATGTTTCTGGTATTTCAAGCACCATCAGGGTCATCTAAGTTGAACAGATTTCAACAGAGGTTTCAGAATAGCATTATAAAGAAATAATAAACTGTCCACTTCAGAGGACTTGCCACTGAAAATATTTGGAAAAGCAGAGGATCCTTGTCAGATACAGGACTGGAAGATGAGCCTCTCAAGTTGGAAGGCAGTCTAAATATGACCGAGGAAAAGCTGCCTTCTCAAAAATGGTGTCCACCACAATGATAATAATGACATACGTACAGAAAAGTCTTCAGGACCTTTAGCATATGACTCAAAATGAAAAGAAACAGCTGAAAACATCCATTAAAATAGAAATTGGATGGGGTATGAACCTAAGAAAGTTGAAAGTAGTTAAAATGAAACTGACTGCATAAATATATCTGTGGTGGTTGCATAGTCTGCTGTCAATTTGCCAGCAAATTACTTAAGAGTAAAAGGGTCAATCAC
>PVJH01027698.1:0-28339 GCA_004026705.1 Nesogale talazaci | reverse complement strand
GGAGCAGCTAGTGGTTTCAAACTGCTGACCTGCCCAGTGTGTAACCTCTACACCACCGGGGCTCCTCCATGCCACCAGGAACCTTCTATTCCCCTCTCTCCCCTCTCCACCAGCCCTCCTCCTCCCACCCTTCTCTCCCCCTTTCGTCCTCTAGAAAGCCTTCTGGGGGACTTTCCAGCCGTCTCTGGAGCGGGTTTCTTCCTGCGTCCAGCCTGGAATGGCTTATTCCCTCAACATTCTTCTCACACTGAAGTTCACAGTACAACCACACAAATGTTTATCTAGGACCCACCACCTACGCCAGACAGCACGAGGCTGAGTACACAGAAACAAATAAGACCCATTGACAGACAAAAGATTTCCATGAAAGACTTCAAAGTACCCTGAACCCGCATCTCCATTTCAGCGCACCCCCTTCCAGACAACACACAAGCCCCCACCCCCCAATGCCTTTGTCCTCAAAGTTGCTGTGGGGGTAGGGACTGTGTTCTCTCTCACCTTACCCAGGAGCAGGAACACGTGGAAAAGGGCAAACAAAAGCATGTCTATCAAAGGCAATACACATCCTCTGCTCATCCAGATATTTGATTGCTGCATTTGGAAGTAGCCAGGAGTCTCAGATGAAAAGTGGCTTCACTTTGATGTGTTGCCAGAGCTCGCTCTCTTCCTCTATTTGTTTCTGCCTCTTTGCCAGCGAAGCAGTCTCCTTTGTCTCTGGCATTTGTGCTGAGAGTGCTTGTGCAGCAATAGCCAGAATCTGTCTGGGATTTCTGAGGAAAATGGTATCTGAAATGCTGTGGAAGACTGGGGGTCTTTTTTTTAAATCCTTTTATTGGAAGCTCTTACATCTCTTATCATAATCCATACATTCATCCAATGTGTCAAGCACAGTTGCACATATGCCGCCATCATCATTTTCAAAACATTCTCTTTCCACTTGAGCCTCTCACGTCAGCTCCTCATTTCACCCCCCTCCCTCCACCACCCTCCCTCCCTCACAGTCCCTTGATAAGTTATAGATTATTTTCATATTTTATATTATCCTTCACCACCCCGCACTCATTTTTCCATTATTCATCTCCATGGAAGGGATCCCAAAATTTTCCAGTTTTCCATTATTCATCTCCATGGAAGGGATTCTAAGTTGATCCTTGTGATTGATTCTCTCTTCTCCCCACTACCCTCCCCAATGCCTCCTAGTATCTCTACTCTCCTCATTGGACCTGAGGAGTTTATCTATTCTGGATACCCTGTGTTGCGGGCTCTTATCAGTAGCAGTGTGCATGCTCTGGTCTAATCTGATTTGTAAGGTAGAACTGAGGTCATGATAGTAGGGTGAAGGAAGCACCAAAGAACTTGAGGAAAGTTGTGTGCTTCATCAATGCTCTACTGCACCCTGACTGTGACCCCTCTGTGAGGGGATCTCCAATTGTCTGCAGATTGGGTCTCCACTCCATGCCCTCCCCCCACATTCACATTGGGTATGATTTTTTTTCTGGGTCTTAGATGCCTGATACCTGATTCTATGGACACCTCATGATCACACAGACTGGTGTGCTTCTTCCATGTGGGCTTTGTTGGTTCTAAGCTAGATGACTACTTGTTTATCTTTAAGCCCTTAAGATCCCCGGATGCTGTATCTTTTGATAGCCAGACATCATCAGCTTTCTTCACCACATTTGTTTATGCACACATTTGTCTTCAGAAGTCATGTCGGGAAGGTGAGCACCACAGAATGCCGAAATGTTTGAACAAAGTGTTCTTGTGTTGAAGGAGTACTTGAGGCCCAATGTCCATATGCAACCTTAATTCTTAACATGGAGATATGAGTACACAGTTCTATTCTCCTCTCATGTATATATTAAATATATGTATATATTTACATATGCACATGCCTGTACTTAGGCCTCTATAAATGTCCTTTGCCTCCTGGTTCTTTCCTCTATTTCCTTTTACTTCCCTGGGCTCACCATCATGTTCAGCCTTCATTCAGGTTTAGTAATTCCTCGCTGCTACCGTGCCCTTAATTAAGCCCCACGAGGCATCCTATGACCTTTCTTTCATTGACTTCAGTTCATTTGCTGCTCCCTTGTCCTTGGGTTGTTTCCCCACCACCCTTTCTTTCTACCACCACTCCTTCGCTCATATCCCTTCCAGAACCATTGGTCCTGTTCTTTCCTTCTCTGAATTATTTATCCCACCTATCTTATCTAGATAAACATGCGGATACATTGCTAAGTGCAAAAAAAGAAAACAAGCAAAGCCAAATAAAACAATAAAGGAAGTCAAACCCAACAAAACAATAACAACAGCAAAAATAACAATAACAAAAAAGAAAGCCACTGAAAAATATGGGAAAGCCTATAAATAGTTCAAGGTCTCTTTGTTGGCTTTCACAAGTGTTTTCCAGTTGAATATGATGGGGTGCCACACTTTTTCTCCAATGTCTCTTTTTGGCCCCTCCCCCTCAGAAGAATGCGCTTCAGAGGACAGCTCTGGGGCTACAGCTTGGGGAGAGGGGTGCATCTGATTAGAACACATGGGAGAAAGACAAAAAGATGGAGAGGGTGGAGAGGACATCCGGACATACCAAGCCCCAAGGATGAGGTTCCTGCTCAGAGCAGACAACACACAGCGAGGGCCATAGGGCCGACCCCACCACGGGACTTGGCGTCCCTCACTGAAGGGGACAGCACTGGAGACACAGTGAGGGAATAGTGCCTGATCTGGTCCCATCATGCACTAAGCCTGCAGCATAACGTCAGGGAAGGCAGAGGGATGAGACCAGGGGTCTTAACTTACATTGAAGGACAGCATGGGATACTGAACTCTGCTCATTCCCTTTTTAGTATCACATGTGGCTCCCACCCCCCTCTTTGAGTCCAAACATCACCTTCCAGGGATACCTGGGGCCTCCCGGAGGCCTGTGGTCAGTCTAGGTGAGGAGGGACATGAGTCTGGGCCAGCTCCCATCACTTCCCCACCTTCCTCCATTAGATCCATAAGGTGCATGGAGGTACTGGATGGTACAAATGCACTACAGAAACTCTCTCTCTCTCTCTCTTCACTTGCAACATGCTGCAAAGCATTCCACGTGTGTGCTCAGGCAGTGCCCAGTCCACACCTGGAACACTTCAACATAACCTCTTCAGGCTCTTAAAGTCTGTCTGAGCTTCTGCCCCTTCTAACAAGTCTGAAGCAATGCCTGACCATTCTTTTCCCCTTAATAGATGGTCAAGTGCTCAGATACACAGGGTTGGCTTTTTTTTTTAAATTGATCATTTTATTAGGGGCTCTCATAGATCTTGTAACAATCCTCATGTCAATTGTATCAAGCACATTTGCATATATGCTACCATCATTTTTCAAAACATTGTCTTTCTGCTTGAGCCCTTGGTATCCACTTCTCTTTTTAACCTCCCTCACCTTCCACCCTCATGGACCCCTGGTAAATTATAAATTATTATTATTTTAATATCTCACACCATCTGCTGTCTCCCTTTGCCCACGTTTCTGTTCTTCACCCCCCCCCAAAGGGGAGGGGCGGGGATACATGGATCGCTGTAGTCAGTTCCCCAGGTTTGCCCTTCTCCCCCACTCTCCTGGTATCGCTCCTCCCATTGCTCTTCCTGAGGGGTTTATCTGTCCTGGATTCTGATACATGGTGACTTTTTTTAAAGCTCCTGGGAAAACAGAATTGAAAGACAATGGGATCTTTCCATACATTTTTAGAAGTCCCCTTATAGCTCCGCTTCTCCATTCAATCTGTTGGGATACGCATGCTGTGCGGGCTGAAGCACAAGAGGAAAAGCTCGCTTGTGCAGACTTGGAGTTGGGAGAGTGGGTCTCAATTTTGTAAGGTGCTGTGCCATCCGTGCTGACGCAGAGCGACCTGAGTGCAACAGAGCAAAATGTTGTCCACCTCTGCCCCATATCGGAGCCCTGGGGATAGCTCCTGGGTCAGTTCCTCTTGCTGGTAATTTTGCTCCTTTTGTGCTCTCTGTGAAGCAGGATGCCCTGCTCCAGGGGCTGGTCCCCCTGCTAACGTAGCCAAAATACATGAGGCAAAGCCTCGCCATCTTACCTTCTAAGGAGTACTCTGGTTGCCCTTCTTCCGAAACAAACTTGTTCATTCTTCTTGTAGTCCATCGCACATTCACTATTCATACTATGTCAAAATGCAATCAGAGAAGAAAAGTCCTGATCCATGCCACAATCAGTCATTCAATGAAGGATGACTATCATATGATCCCCTTAACATAAAAGAGGCAGATGTACAGATAGCAGAGTTGTAGTGGTTCCTAGGAGTTGGGGAGAAATGGGAAAGGAGAGTCTCTGCTGGGGGAGAACCAAGTTCCTCTTCATGGTGGTGGAATAAGTTGGAAATGAGGATTACATTCAGAGAGAGAGAGAGAGAGAGAGAGAGAGAGAGAAAGGGAGCAATTCCCTTATTAAGCCCAAAGGAGCCCTTGTGGCACAGTGGGTTGTGCATTGGACTGGCAACCACAGGGTCAGTGGTTTGAACCCCCAGTGGCTCGGTGAAAATGAGATGAGGCTTTTGAATATTATGCATCAATGACAATCCATGAAGACGCTCTGAAACACCAAGATGTGGACAAATCTAGAGAACAGTGTGCTTACCAAAGTTAGTCAATCTTAGAAAGAAAATATTAACTGACACCATTATGATAAAGACAAAGAAAGTGGTTTTCATATCAGAAGATAAGACTTTGAAGACAAGAGGCCAGAGGATGAGGGCAGGAGCAGAGAGAGGAGAGAAGTGGAAAAGTCTAGAGAGAAAGAGGTAGGCTGAGAGGGGAAAAGAAAGAAAGAAACACATTTATGGTACTATTAGTGATTTAACTTGTTGTGACGAACTGTGCAAGTACATTGAATATGCTCTTCTAACAAGATATATAGATGATAGGTGGATGGATAGATAGATAGATCAAATGAAAGTGAAGATGGACAACCTTAAAAACCCTCCAGATGCCTTGTCACTGAGATCTAAAGATTCAAGTGAGTAAGGAAAGGGGGCAAAGTAAAACTGAAGTGGACCCGGCGTCCCCAGTGACACTCAAGTTCAAGTGAACATGCCACAATCAGTCATTCAATAAATGGAAAGAAAAACGATGCTTTCTGTTCACATAAAGATCTGCAGACTCAGAAACCCTAGTGAGTACTTCTAGTCCATCCTATAGTGTCACCATGAGCTGGAATCAACACAGTGACAATAGGCGGGTTTATTAAATATTAAACAGGACAAAGATGAGTAGTTGAGTCTGGGTAGACTAGAGAAACAAATTCATGCATATGTGTATAAGAAATAGGTTTATATACAAGAGCAACTGTACATCAAGAAAACATCCCAGCCCAGTTCAGTTCAAAGTCTTAAGTTTGATATGAGCCTATATGTCTGATACCAATTCATAAGTCCTCTTCAGACTCATGAAGCACATGCAATGATACCAGGATAATCTCAGGCCATTGGGTGCAGAGCCTTGTGTATCCAGTGGTGGTAGAAGCAGCTCAGTGTTGTCAGGGGTTTCCCCATGGACCCTCCAGTTTCCAGGGCTCAGGGTCTATCAGCTGCCATGTGTCCTGTCATCTGCAATGTCTCCCAGGGAGTGAGCAGAGAGATAGTGTCTCCTGCCTCCAAGAAGGAACTAACACATTTACCAGAATTCTCAGGAGTAGGCCATGCTCACACAAAGGTTTCATTGGCTATCTCCAGGCTGACAGGTTACACTCTTAATCCTCAAACTGACACCAGACTAGGTGACTGCCACAACAAGACAAAGATAAATCATCCAGAAGAGGGAGATGACCAGCATCTAGCCATAATGGTGCCCACAGGATTTAAAGTCATGGGGCCACTTTCATAGAACATGAAAAACAAAGAAGTTATCACCAAATCACAATTCCAAATCACCAAGTCCTCACTCTTGCAGACAGAACTACAGAAGCAGGAAAGGGGCCATGATTGAGATGATGAACGCTACTACAGATTAGGAAAGTTCACAGGGTGGGTGCTGGGGCCCTCTGAGCATCATGGTTGGAGTTATGGTCTGGCTCATAACGTGCAGCCCTCTTAGACAAGGCATAGATATTTAAAGGTTAGTTGCAATGTGGAATCTGAATCATCCTCAGTGAACTTTTCCTCCTCTGTCACATTAAAACCCACTAATCCATCCTAGACTTTACGTGAACCTTTGACTCGTGTTCATTGTATAGCATCACACATTGGCCCTGAAGAAAACCTTGATACATTGAGTTATGTCTATTTTTCAAAAGACACATTTGACCATACACTATCAAGGAAAAAAAGTTGAGTTCCTCGATGTCACCCCTCATCTCGGTGGAAAACTATCGAGCTCAAATTCTAATGTTTGCTTGAAGCATTTATCATTGTGAACGCCGTGGGCTGTTTTCCCTGAAGTGACAGGATGACTGCTTTCATTTTCAAGAAATTTCTTCCAAATATAAAACCTAAATAGCCATACTTTTTCTGTCAGCAATTCTCTCAAGCAAATGGCTGTCCCATGAAACAAGTGGCGGTTCAGCTTCTACTAATTGTCCAAGTGTACAATTCTCCAAAACAACAAGAGAACAAAAGCCTATATTCTAAAGCTGTCCAAATCAAAAACAAACTCACTGCCAATAGATCAATTTTGACCAGAACTACTGTCTGGGTTGAGTGTATTGGTTTGGGAGACTATGCATCGGTCTTCGCAGGAAAAGACTGTCTCCCCTTTCTCCCGCAGCTAGTGGGTTTGAATAATCAACCTTTCAGTTAATAGTCCAACAACTCAAGCCCTGAGTTACCTACTAGGGCCCCTCTATAAAGCTAGTCCATTGGGGTGGTTTGTCATGACAGACCAGGAAAGAAAGATGGTAGCCTTGCCTGGCTGTGTGCTGCTGTGCTAGCTGTGTCCTCCACCATCGTCTATGCATCACCACTGCCAATGCCAACACAATGAAAAGGGCAAATGACATCTGATGACCATCATGGATAGAGATCTATCTCCACACTCCTTTGCACAAATATTAGGGATCTTCCGCCCTCCACAGACCACACTCTGAGTCACTAGCCCAGAACAAAAGGACCTGCTGGGACACCTGGGTTTCATCTCTCTGGAACTGCTTAACTAACCCAGAAACACTGAAAATAATAATGCAGTTGGTAACTACATGACTCAAAACCAAACTTACTGCCAAAAAGTGGATGTTGACTCAGAGAGACCCTATAGGCCAGGGTAGAACTGCCTCTGTGTGTTTCCAATACTATGACTCTTTATGGGCGTAGAAAGCACCTTCTTTCTCCCACAGAGAGCCTGGTGGTTTCAAACTGATGACCTTGCAGATTGCATCACCACTGAGCCATCAGAGCTCCTTGGGAATGAGAGGGGAGTCTGAAAACAGTACCATCCCAGACCAGAGCAAACAGGGACCCATCCCACATTTTCTCAAAAACTTTTAAACCCTTCTCTGGTCCCCAGAATGGGTCTGAGCTAATTGTATCATCCATGCAGGGAACTTGAAGCCAAGACGCAGCCTCTATGGCTCCAGTCTGTTTCTCCTCTTTGGGGAGTTTTCAAACTCTTTTTACCACATATGGAATTGACCATATGTCCCGAGGAGTTTTTGGTCTTGGGTCAATGAAGCTGTCTTAGGATCATGGAGCTGGACCCTGGTTCTAGGAGGGAAGCCTGCTGAGCAGACTGCTTCTGCTAATCACGACAATATTTCTTGCATGAGATTGTGTACATTTGGGCTGCCAGAATGATATTGAAACAAATTGCTGGGGACCTTCACCGGTGTCAGACACAAGATGAATTCAAGACTCCAGACTCCCAGTGGTCCCCCACAGATTCTGGGGAATGTGCATCCCCACACATCAGCTTTGGTCCATCCATGCTCTGACCTAGGGCCACTTCCAATGTATTGCACCCAAGGACAAGGGCTATGTCCAGGCACCTCCCACCCTGGCCCTCAAGCATTCACCCCCTCCATCACCTCCAGTCCTCTGCAGTGGGTGAGTCTTCTCCTCCAAGGGCTTCAGAGAACACTGCCTCACAACACCAACAGACCATTCCAACCAATGTCCTCTCGGGATTCCAGTGGAAGGGATGGCATCACGCTCTTCTAAGGACCATCCCAGACAAGGCGCTGCCTTCCGCCTTCCCTCGTGTGCTCCCCTGGTTATCCCTGCAGCATGGGAGGCTGTGGTGCATTCAACATTTGGGGCGTCACAGAAGCCTGTGTTCACTGGTGGTATGTGTGATGGGTGACGCAGGCAGGAATAGGAACTGCAAGGACAAGAAGACCAAGTTTTGGTTTCAATAAAAATGCATTCGTAAGAGCAGCGACATTGTGAGTAATAATAGCGTTGCTACCTTTTCTCTCAGTGGGAGACATGAAATTAGCTAGACGTGGTAAATGCAACAATACAAATGAGCATGAAGAGATGCTCCCTGGGCCTGAATCAAAAGAGTTGGCGCCTGAATCATCACCTGCCCAAATTGGACAATAAACAAATACATGAGTCCCTCTTCTTTACCCATTATTCTCAATCTTCATCAATAAATTGCTATGCCTCACAAATTGCACACGGCCTTTTATTAGAGTCATATTGAGATTTCATTCACATGCCACAGCATTCATTCACCTTTAAAGTGTGCATTCACACACTTCATATTTAAGGTGTACAGTTCTGCAGTATAGTCACAAGTTTGAAACCATCACCACTAATCTTCAACATTTCACTTGTTGATTTTCCGTCTCGTTTTTCTACCTACTGTTAAACATGAAGCATTGAAGTATCCAATTATTAAAAAACAGTTGTCTCTCTCCCTTTAATTCTGTCGGTTTTTGCTTTGTCTATTTGCACAAATACACAAACTGTGGCTTTGTCAGCTTTTGCTTTGTGTATTTGCACAAATATACAACTGTGGCTATAGTTGTTTGGTGCATATACATTGATAATTGTTACATCCTCTTCGTGGCTTGACTCTGATCATTTAAAATGTCCAGTGTCTCTAGTAACAATTCATATCTCAAAGTCTATTGGTACTAGCATACCATTCTAACATTTTTTGTTTCTATTTACCTACTATGTATGTCTTTTTTCCATCTTTTTTCTTCAGCCTATTTACTTCATTAAATCTAACATGTGTCTATTATATATCATGCTTGTCTACCCATCCTTCTGGTTTCTGTCTTTCAGTTAGAATGTCAGTCCCCTGTGCCCAATACAATGATTAATAAGGTAGGATTTTCATGTACTATTTTGCTATTTGTTTCCTAGATGCTGGATTTTTTTTTGTTGTTGTTCCTCTATCCCCACCTAACTGCTATCTTTTGGACTAAATAAATATTTTCTACTATATTACTTTAACCCCCTTTTTTCCTTTTACTCTATTTTTTTAGGTTATTTTCTCACTGGTTGGCCTGAGGATGGCAATTAACATCTTAATTTAAAATGATCTAATTTGGATTAATACCAATTTAGTAGCAAATAGCATGCAAACACATTAAACCACTAAAGTTCTGTCACCGCCCCCCCCCTCCATTCTTTATGTCAGAATGCCAGAACAATGTATACATTCTGACCCTGTCTTATTATGACTCTGTGTGGTTGCACCCAAACTGGAGAAGAAGTAAAACTCTATTTGCAGATGAAAAATAAATAAACACCCTATTTCATGAAGTTATCTGAGGGAAGAAGAAGAGGGAAATGTAGTGACCAAACAGAATGAGGACACGCCGGGCACAGAGTTCAGCATGTGCAGGGGCACTGCCAAGCCAGAAAGAGGCCAGAATGTTTGGAGAGATGACAGCTGAGACCCAGAAGAGAGGTTGAAAGTAAGAAGCAATGGAGCATTCAGAAGAAGGAGGAACACACTTCGCGACAGAAAAGAAGATGTTCTTGGAGCCTAAAAGAGGTTACTTGTGCAAATATCGATGGTGTGGGGGCATAACTTTATTCCCTGGGTTCGCAAGAGTGTGCCAGGGTTTGAGCCTTCCGAAGTGAGTTAACCCCAGTGAACACCGACAGAAAGGACCTCACTTCTTTAAGGCGGGGATTCTCCAAGTGTGAGAGTTTGAAACCACCTGGGATCTTGTTGACCATGCAGGGTCTCAGGTCCCACTCTGAACCGACAGCTTTGGATGCATGCTCAGGTTTCAGAACCGCTGTCCTGGAAGTGCCATCTTTATCACCAAGTGTGGAAGTATGGAGGTAGTGGGGGGTGGGAAGGGGCAGGGTCTGTGGTAAAAGCAAGGCCCTTGGGCCCCTTCAGTGAGCAAAACTCCAAACCCACTGCCATGGAGTCAGTTCCACCTCACAGGGAGCTCAAAGGTGCCAGAACCGCCTGATAGTCCCATCGTGCGTGTCCTTCTCTGTCCACAATAGTGGGGCTTCCCCCAAATCGGCAAACTCACTGTCAACTCCTGGCGGCCCTAGAAGACAGGGCAGAACTGTGCCTGTGGATTTCTGAGTAGATTTCCGGAGTAGAAAGCCCTCTATCTCCCACAGAGCTGCCGGCGATTTCAAACTGCTGACTTGGCAGCTAGCAAGCCAACGCATAACCACTTACCACTAGATGGGCTGATTTCAATCTAAGCTCAAAGTGACAGGTAGAGCAGAGGCTTCGGGGATTGGACTGTCCAGTCATCCCTCGTTCAAGGCTGGGAGGCCTTCGTCCATCCTGGACTGCTCTGTATCTCATTCAATCTTGGACCACGTGCTCCATCTCCAGCTGTGGCAGTCATGTACTCGTGTGCCAATTTCGTGACTAGGAGTGTAGGGGGTGGAGTCTAGCCTGTCAATCTGGAGATAACCAATGAGACCACTGTGTGGGCATGGTTTTCTCCTGAGAATTCTGGGAAGTCTCACAGTATTTCCCAAGTGGAGTAGAGAGACTTGACTGAGTCTCTGAGACGACGAACTACTGACAAGAGGAGATGACAGCATGCTGATCGATCCTGATTCCTGGAGACTGAAGGAGCTGGAGAAGAGCCCACATGGGCTTGCCCTGATGGAGCCAAACCTCTGGGGCTGGAGAAACCACGTGGAGACGCCTGCCAGTGCTGACATGCTTGGGAGGTCATGGGGAGACCCCTTCAAGTGTTGAGATGCTTCTACTGCCACCAGACACACAAGACTCTGCACCCACTGGCCTGTGATTGTCCTGGTGTCATTGCATATGCTTCATAAGTCAGAAGGAGACTTTACAGACTGGTATCGGACATATGGGATAATATCGGACTTGTGACCTTGGATTGGGTTGGGTTGGGATGCTTCTCTATGTTCCACTCCTCTTGTATGTAAACCTCTCCCTTATATCTATATGCGTGTTTGTGAATTTGTTTCTCTAGTCTACCCGAACTAACACACCAGTCTCCAGCAGCCTTGGTTAAATGTCTCATCGAACCTGAACATTCCAATCGGCAAGGAACCTTGTAGGGAAATTGCAAGACTAAGTCCCATCCCAGATCAGTTAAATCCAAATTAGAATTCTATCCAGGTGATTTTAACATACAGCCAGTGTTGAGAATTACCGAGGACTAAAGTTTCTGTGCAAGTCTAATATTTTCACTCTGGTCTCTGGTGCTTAAAGAAGCAGGGTCAGCTCAGGTCCTCCAGACCACCTGTGCTGAGTCAACAAACACTTGCCAAGGGCTAATTTGGTCCTTCCTGATGCTCGGCCCTAGGAAGATAACATGCAACAAGGCCAAGTCCCTGTGCTTAAGGAACTCTCACCACGGAGGGGAGACCAACAATCTCACCTTGCTGCTGTTGCTTAATGACAGTTGAGTCCTTTCTGGCTTATGTGATACCACATGTGCAGAGTCGAAGGGCCCCCACGGGACTCTCATGGTGAAAAGTTTTAGGAGGCAAACCACTGGGGTTTTTTTTCATTGTACACTGGATGGGTTCAGACCTAAAACATGTAGGCTAACAGTTGAGCATATTTGGGCCACTTATGGATCTTAGTCTTGCCTCAGAGATGACAACTCATTGTGACATTTGTGTAGGTCAGAGGCCTGCACATCCAGGATGAAGCAGCTAGTGAGGGAAAGAAGAGGGTTATGGGGAGTTTTGTGGAGGAGGCATGCCTTTGATGGGTCCAGAGAGATCAGCAGGAATGAACCTGGCAATGGAGGAGGGATGAACCAGCCATGCAGGAGACACAGGGTATACCTGTGGGGGAATGTTTGGAAGTTGCAGGTAGTTGAACATCTTCCAGCGCACCAAGTGGGAATCAGGGAACTAGCGCTAGAGAAGCGGAGAGATTTTAGGAGTTTGAGTCTTCGACGTAGGAGTTCAAACATTATCCGGAGGGCAGTTGAGAAGCCTGAGAAAGACTTGAGAGAGAGAGGAAAGGCTTGCTTCCATTTATGTTTTAGAGAGGTCACCTGTGGTCCTGCAGCATGAGGACCAAATGAGAGCAGGGAGATTGAGAGAGTGAGTCTGAAAAAGGGTCCACGCAGTAGAAGAGCACCTCAAGAACTCTCAAGAAGATGGGACGTGTCAGTCGGGCTTTGTGATGATTGGATGAGGAGGCAAGGGAGGTGGGAGAGGTGGGAGGAATCAGATGAGGGTGGAGCCAGGTGAGGGATAACCCCAGGTGATTCCATTCATTCATTGGGAGATGCATCCCAGGCCTCTGAAATCAGGCTGTAAAGGCTGGCTCCTGCCTTCAAGGGCTTCCTACCACAAGCTGCTCCTCACAAGCTAATGCTCCTCCACCTTTCCTCCTTTTCTTTCTTCAAGAGATAGACCCCCTAAGCGAGCTCATCACCTCACGTCATCAGCACCATTCACAAGCAAATGCTAGCCCTTTATCTCCAGTCCCCATGTCTCTCCCTTTGCCTCTTGCTCTACCATCCAAAACACAATGTGATCCAAACTAAACTACAACCGAGTTTCCATTTTCCACACGCTTTTCAGAAACCAGAGTGTCTCTTAACCACCAGTGGGTGCATTTAATGTGACAGCATTTTCTATGTCCCCCAAAGTTATTATTAAATGCATGGTGCTGTTTACCATTTCTCGCACATTAGAATCAGAGAGAGTAAATACAGTAATTATTTTCCTTTCACACCCCAAACTTGCTTCCATTAATGCTAATTAATTTTAACACACCCCACCCACAACATCCATCATCAAAGTTAGAATCTTCCCATTATTTATACAACCAGTACTTATGGAATGCCCTTGAGCACTGAACCTATGTCTACTGTTACCTTCTTTCCCTTCTACCATGCCCAATAATTAGCAGATCCGTCGATTCTACCTGTGATAAGCTTCTCCGGACTGCCTCCTGCATACACACACACACACACACACACACACACAGGCTTATACAGGCCTTGATTCAGCCCCCTGGATCCCTAGACCAAAGTCATACCTTCACCTGGACCCCTAGACCAAGGTCATGTCTTCACCTGGATCCCTAAACCAAGGCCATGTCTTCACCTGGTTTCCTGCCTCCAGTCAACTCTTCCTCATGCACCTAGCGTTAGAGATCCTTTAAATGCTTCAAAGTGTCCTTAACAGTCTTGTGTGTGCTGAATGACTCTGCCCAGAACTCCAGCAGGACCTTCATTGACATATCCAGCTGCACAAGCCTCCATGAGAGGCCACAGAAGTTTCCAGGCATGCCATTGCCCTGATGAACCAGTGCTGACTCTTGCTGCTCAATGGTTCAGTGTCTCTTCCCAGCCTCATCTTCAACGACCTTTTTCACACAGCCTGTAAAGAGTTTGAGTGATGTATCAGACTAATCATTGGGCTGCTCACCGTAAGATTGGTGGTTCAAATCCACCCCCTGCCCTGTGGAAGAAAAGTGAGGGTTCCTTCTTCCATAAAGTCTTGGAAACCACTGTGGAGCAATTCTGCTCAGTCCTTTAAGGTTGCTATGAGAATGGACTTCACAGCAGTGGATTTGGGGGGAGGGGGGGTTCTAGCTCGTCTCTGTTTCCACACCATGAATTTTTATGTCTCTGGGTCTTTGTACACATTCTTCCCTCTCTGTAAAATGTCCTTTGTGTTGTCTGGTGAAATCTTTCTCTGCCCCTGTGAAATCTTTCGGGTTAAATATCATTCTAGATTCTGCCCTTTCCCCTGGTCTAGCAGAATCCGTTCTCCCCAGGCAGTCCCAGAACCAATATAACTGGTCCAAATAGAAAAACAAAAACCCCTAAAACTCTTCGAAGAAAACGAGTCAATGTTGAAGACCTCGGATTAGGCAACAAATCCTTAACTATGACACCAAAAGCACAAGCAACCCAAGGAGAAAAGGAAAAAAACCTGGGCCTCATTGACATGGAAAACGTCTGTGCATCTAAGGATGGTATAAAGAAAGTGAAAAGATTTTCTAAGACTTGTTGTCCTGGTTTGTCAAGATGGGCACTATAGTGGTTAATCCTGCATGCTGATCTGGATAAGTTATGGAGCCTAGTTATTTGCTTAAGCCTTGTCTACATGGGGCTATGAAGGTATTTTCCAGCTGTGATTCACTCTACAATCCATTGGATTCACGTGAAGATTATCCTCCGGAATGCAGTGGGCTCCAGTCAATCGGCTGAAGACTTTGAGAGCCCCAAACACCGGAGTTCCCTGGAGAAGAAGGAAGTCTCCCCCAAGACGGAACAAAATGTCTGCCTGAGTTACCAGCCTGCGGCCATGAAGTACAGATTTCAGACTGTGCAAGCCAGTGAATAAAATGAAAAGACAACCTACAAAGTAGGGGGCGAAAATCAGTCTTTCATAAGGGTCTAAACCAAACCCAAACTCACTGCTGTCATGCCAATGCCAACTCTCGGTGACCTTCTGGACCAGCGTGGAGCTACCCCTGTGTGTTTCTGAGACGGTAACTCTTTATGGGAGTAGATAGCCCCATCTTTCTCCAGAGGACCAGCTGGGGGTCTTGAACTGTTAGCCTTGCAGATCACAGTCCAATTAGTCAGCACTATACCAGCAAGCCTCTGTACAGATCTAGTCCAGAAGATCAGGTAGGCCCTGGCTAAGAGTGGGATTCTGTTTCAATGACCCTGTGGTAGGTAGGTCAGTAATAACCTACGTCAAATACCTCAGTTTTTTAAAATTAGTTCTTACATCTCAGTATCAGTATCTTTCTGAATATGATCTTAATTTGTCTGTAAAGGTTAGAAACAATACATGTAGATGGAGTTGGGTTTTTTTTAGCACATGCGCACATACATCATCCAACTTCACTCCTGACCATGAAGAACCGTTGGGCAAGATTGACATGTTGTCTGTTTCTGGGACATTTTCTACTTATGGACCGTTTGAGATAATCTTGTATTAACCCTGGAAATGGGAATGCTACTTCCCTTCTCCCCACCCCCACCTGCACTAAAAAAAAAAGATCATAGCATTAGCTAAATAGCCACTTTATGTCTTTATATATTTCAGGCTAACACCCCACTACTTCCCTAATCTGCCAATCAACTTTGGCAAGGCAATCGGTGTTTTTAAGCAATGAAAGCCCAGGTTTAGTTCAGTTTAGGGAAAATTCCAGCTAACCCTTTCCCTATTGAAAAATACTGACAACTTCTCCCCTCCCCCTCTACCTCCCTCTGTATTTTTCCTTCGGTATTTATTTCTCCTTCGAAGCGTTGTGTCCTGACCTGTCGGCGCCCTTTCTTCTTGATCTCTGAGCTGTTCCTCATCGGGGACATCAAGTTCTGAATCCCGTGCTCTTGTCATAGGGATGATTTTCACACCTGTCTCTCTTCCAGCATCTTCTCTTGATCAAACACTTGGAGCAGATTCACAGAACTCAGCATTTTTTCCCCTATCCCCGGCGTGCGTTTCCCTATACCCTTCTCTCAGGACGAAGCAATGTTCCATATACACGGAAGAATATTTTGATCCTCCCAGAAATCCTGCAGTGTTAGCTTGTCTCCATCTGTTGTAGCTGTCACTTGAGTTAATGTAGTCCATGGGGAGTCGCTTCGATGGTGGAAGCTGCACCTTCATCTTATTGGGGGGGGTTCTCGCAAATCTTCTAATAATCCATCATTCAATTGTATCAAACACACTTGTACATATGCCTCCATCAACATTTTCAAAACATTTTCTTTCTACCTAAGCTGTTGACATCAGCTCCTCTTTTTTGTCCCTCCCTCCCCAGCCCTCTCACTCTCCTGAATCCTTGATCAATTATATAGTATTGCTCGTTTTCATGTCTTTCACCATCTGTTGTCTCCCTTCACCCACATTTCTGTTATTTGTCCACCCCTGAGGGGTGGACTATACATCCAACCTTGTGATGGGTTCCCCCTTTCTCCTCCTCTGATACCCTCTTCCAGCTTCTGGTTTTGGCTTCCCCGGGGCCAGCAGCAATTGCAGTCGGGAGGAGCCTCCAGAAGAACTTCTGACCCACAGACTTGGGGGCCTGCCTGGACCGGAGCGAGCCTGCTTCTGCAAGCATGCAAGTCATTTTCTATATATAAAGGAGTTTATGTCCAGCCGCTGCATGCGTGCACACACCTACATAAGCTCCATGAGTTTTGTTAAGACACCCAGGCGGGGCTGTGGTCACAGGGTTGGAGGCACACAGGTGGGAGGGGGCGCGATGAAGGGGAGATTGTGTTCAACTCCTGCCAGTCGGCTGACAACAAGACCTGGGGCTAACTAGGGATGGTCCTGAGGAGGAATGAGGGTTCTTCGGGCAGAAAGGGCTTTAAGAGAGGAGCAGCTTCCGTGCTGTCCCTCCGTACGAGCAGTGCTAAGCCCTCGACATCGCTCCCATTCAGGCTAGGGCTGCCACCCTCATCCCCAGTAACGGACTCACTGCCTGGCCTCCCTCGGGTCAGAGCAGCTTCCACTGCTCCTGGTGGTGTGGCCAGCTGCCCAGACCTGGAGTTAAAATATGCTCATCATTTCATGCTTGGGCACAAAGGCAAGTTTCGCCTCTTCAATGGGTGTTTCTCCATTCCTCCCTGAAAGAAGTAGAAAACTGCTTTGCTCTCGGCTGAACGGGACCATGAGCGCGTCGTCAGGTTCATATCGAGCCCAGAGTGTTCTGAGCAGGACGAACTGGGAAAAGGAGTGCAGCCTGGCCAAGGATGTTGGTGCTGGGTTTTCCATTCTGGAATGGTGCAAACAGTTTGCACGTGCAGTTGCTCCCCTAAAGGCCGGCTGTTCAAGTACGCCCGGCGGGTGCCTCAGAAGAAAGGCCTGGCGATCCACTTCTGGACAAAATCAGCCCTCGAAACCCAGACTGAGCCCAGGTCTCCTATGACCCACACGAGGATGCCCACCTCATTTAATCGATCACCACGCCGGCAACTGGTCATGACATAGGGCTTCTACACAATAGCTCCCATTTTCGATGCATGACCCTGCATCGCAGACCCAAGAAACCACTCCTGCCATCGAGTTGGTTCTGACCCCTGGCGACCCAGGGGAGGGTTCCCCAGGTGGCACAGCTTTACAGGAGCATATGGTCTCTGCCCCCCCACCCACGGCAGTGGATGGTTTGACTGGCTGACTTGGGGTGAGCAGCCCAGTGCTGACCCCACAAAGCCACCACAGCTCCTTCGGCAAAGAGAAAGAGGGGTGTCTCATTTCCAGCTCATCCGCTTCAGCTATAGAGGGGTGTCCAATGGTTTCCACCCTCCTCTTCTGCACCAGGGGGGCAGGTCTGCATGGAAAGCTGACGGTGCAGCCACGCAGAGAGCTCGTCCCCAGAGCCAGGCTCAGATGGGAGCCAGCTCTGAGGTCCCAGAAAGGCTGCATCTCCCAGCACTGATGCCTTTGGGCTTGGTGGGCTGCAGGGAAAGAGGACATTCTGGGCATGGTGCCAGACGTGCAAGTGGGGACCCCCGGCTGAAACCCTAGCAGAAACCCTTGGGGATCACTCGGAGATCTTGGCTTCCAAACACTGCATAGCCCCTGGGGCCCCAGGGAGACAGGGTGTATGTAACAAGGGTGAGCTCAGTGCTCTGGCCACTGCTGCAGGCTCCCTGACTTCCCCATGGGCCCTTTCTCCCTCCGCTCTCCAAGAGCTCATTAAAAGCTCGCGTGAAGTGATTTCCCTTCTGTGCTGTGCACACCCGACATAGAACAAGTTTCACAAAATTGCTCTCTGCAGGAGATTCCTTCTGTTAATCCAGAAATAAACTCTTTCCAACTCTGAGGGGTGGGGTGGCCACTCTGAGACTCGGAGAATAAATGGGCTTCTACAGGCCCAGCCTCGACCGGCTGCTCCCACCCGCTGTTCCTGCCAGGCGGCCAACCCTGGCGGGCATGTCTTCATTTACCTGCCTGCCTTCTCGGCCTAAGGTTTCTTCTAGAGAAAATCCAGCCCGTCCCCTTGGGACCTTGCATTAATAGACTGGTTTTTCAATGGCTGCTCTGCCAGTTTCCATCAACTTAGCTGCTCGGCCAAGGCAGCTCTTACGCCTTTCAGCATCCTGCCTCCTTAATAGCTGCTTTTTTCCATTTAGAAGCATCAGAGCTAGGAAAGAATGGGTTTGGGGAGAGTTCGAAGGCCAGGACCTCATCCCACCAGAGTTCTCACACTCCACTGCCTTTATCAAGCCTGGTGCCCATGCTGTGCCTGCCGTTTTGAGAGGAAACGGAGATGCTGTGGTTCATAAACCTATAGGAGAGTCCATTGTCCTCACAGCACTGGCAATCAGCAGGCAGCCAGGCCTAGCCCTGTTGAGTCCCTCCTCCACTTGCTCTGAGCATGGAACCATTAGGCTGCAATCTCCATCCCGGCCCTATTCACAGGGTCCCACCTCCCGTGACTGGCACTGGGGCTTTGTGGGGGCGGGTGGGCATGGAGGGGTGGCCAGGCAGGAACGGAAAGCCAGACACGTGCACTGCATTTCATTTAAGAGCTGTTTGAGCTCCAAGGGGAAAGGGCCAGGAGTTCCAACAGTTGGGTAAGCAGAGTCTGCATCTGGGCAGCTGGATTTGAACCCCAGCTCGGCCACTTACTAACTGACTCTGGGCAAGTTGCTTGGCCTCTCGGTGTCTCAACTTCCTCATCTAAAACATGGGCTAAACAGACCCACCCCCCTCCCAGAGCTGTGGTGAAGAGTCAAAGGGTGGCAGCCCAGAAAGGGCATCAAAACAGGGCCGGCAAACACAATGCACGCTTGCTGCTCCTGATCCCAAGCCGACTCATGGCCACGCCTGTGGAGTCCCCACTGTGCACACGCTGGAGTAGCAAAGCAGCGCCCGGCACATGGTAAATGCTCCTTGGTAAAAGGCATTTGTTGCCGGTCTCTTCTTAGTGGGGTTTTGTCCTCAATGGGAGACCCACGGGGGGTGGGGGGAGAAGTGTGCGCTAAGGTTCCCAGATAGAGGTGTGCCCCTTTAGCTTCTCCCCATGTCCACAATCATAATGAGACGCATTCCAAGATCATCCACATGCTGCATGCTGTCTGTAGGGGATTTCCCACTCCGCACTCAGGGCCCTCACTGGAGAACTCCATTAATGTCACCTCGTGGGCCCCAGGGAGAGACAATCCCTTTCCTCCACGGAATCACCAGCACATAATGCCTTCCACCCTGAGACAGGGACGTCCTGCACAGCCCCCGTTAGAATATGCACCTTGAGGTGTCCCGTGTAGGCTATTTCCCTTTGACACATGGAGACTCATTAGCTGAGGGTGCCAAATGGGTTCATTTGTATGCAAGCCTTTAAATGAAGTTTTCCCTTTTTTAATTAAAGAGTATCCCAACACTCAACATGAAGCTGTGAGATCCCCGTCGCCATCTGCAGCTACTTAATGTGTAATTCTGGATCCCTGGCTGCTCAGGACCGAAAGCAAACTCTAGACCAGGGGTCCTCAAACTTTTTAAACAGGGGGCCTGTTCACTGTCTCTCAGACTGTGGGAGGACTGGACTATAGTTAAAAATATATATATGAGCAAATTCACTGCGGGCCTGGGATGAGTCAGCTGCTGTGTTAGTCCAGATAGACTAGAGAAACAAATTTATAAACACGCATATGGATATAAGGGAAAGGTTTATATACAAGAGGACTGGAACCCTGAGAAACCATCCCAACCCAATTCAATTCAAAGTCTTTTTTTTTGGGGGGGGGGGCATCACTGCTCTCTGGTGGTGGGGTTGGTAGGCCCAACCCCACTGCTGGAATTGAACCTCCATCCCAGTGGGCTGAAGTCCCGTGCACAACCACTACGCCACCAGGGCTCAGCCCCAATTCAAAGTCTTAAGTCCAATATTAGCCCATATGTCTGATACCAGGCTATAAAGTCTCCTTCCTACTCATGCAGCATGTGTGATGACACCAGGACAATCACAGGCAAGTGGGTACAGAGTCTTGTGTGTCCGGTGGCAGTAGAAGCATCTCAGCACTGGCAGAAGTCTCCACATGGCTTCTCCAACCCCAGAGGTCTGGCTCCATCAGGGCAAGGCCATGTGGCCTCTCCTCCGGCTCCTCCACTCTCCAGAAATGAGGATTGATCAGCAGGCTGCCATCTCATCTTGTCAGTAGTTTGACTCCAAAAGACAGAGAGTCAAATCTCTCTTCTCCAATTCGGAAATACTGCCAGACTTTCCAGAAGTCTCAGGAGAAAGCCCTGCTTTCAGGAGAGGCCTCATTGGCTACTCATTGGCTATCTCCAGATTAACAGGCTAGACTTCATCCCTACATCGCAATCATGAAATTAGCATCACGAATACATGATGTCACAGCTACTAAGCAGGACAGCAGAAGCAAAAACACCCGGCAGCTGATAAATGTCCTAGGCGGGCCACATGTGGCCCGTGGGCCGTAGTTTAAGGATCCCTGTGTCTACCCAAGCTGGAGGCTCAGGTCACTGTGGCTCCGCAAAGGGCCCCCGGCCCGGGGTCCCCACTCCCACGGCTCCCTGTCTAACACCGCTCTTCACACGGGGTGGCTTCATACTTAGTAAGCATTACTGTGCTATGAACTCTGGACATGTGACCAGTCCCTGGGGAAGGACATCACACTTGGCCAAGTTACGGTCAGCTGAAAAGCAGGTGCTCCAGGAGATGGACTGGCACAGGGGCGGCGGGCATAGACTCCAACACAGGGATTGTGAGGATGGTGCAGGACTGGGGGGCACTTCCTCGGGTTGGGCTGTGAGAAGGCTGTGAGTTACACTAACAACAACAAGCATTGCCAAGTAGGAATTTCAAAATAAATGCCTATCGACAGAAGACTTATTCTTATCTTCTACATAAGAGTTCTGAGTAAAGACTTTGTAAGCGTTTGCATGGTGTCCTGGCATTGGCTCGGATGCATGGAGACCCCATGTGGGGCATGGAGACCAGAGCAAGGCTTGCCAGTCCTGCGACTGCAGCTCGTGACTGATGATCTGTTCACCTCGTCCTTGTAACCGCTGAGAGCTGTCCAACCTAGAAAGCTTATCTGCTAGCAACTGCATTCAATGATGTTTCATCGTCAGTCAGAGGGGTTTCCTGGGCTAATTTTCAGAAGTAGAGAGCCAGGTCTTTCTTACTAGTCTACTGGAACCTGCTCACTATGGGTGGTATTTGTGTAGTGTCCAGCAGCAGACTGACAAGACTGACAGATGGGGTGGTGGGAAGATTTGAGGGGCCACTATCATCGTTCCCATGGTGTATCAGGGGGCCTCCAAGCCAGCCTCCCCCTCTCTTCCAGAGTAATCTCTCCATCATACCCCTACAATTACAACACTCTCCTGTTCTGTTATCCTCAGAAGCTCCTTCCGTGTGCCTTGGGATCAGGTGAGGGTCCTTAGTGTGGCAGACAAGGGCCAGGGCACACTTGCCTCCCCGTGCTGCTCACTGGTATCTGAGTTCACTGCTGCCAGACCCTAGTCCCACTGCCAGAACTGCTGTCATTTCCAAAGGACACTCGTCAGCTGTTCTCATGCAAGTCCCTGGGCCATCCCATCAGTCTAAGCAGAAATGCAACCAGAAGGCTCCTTTGAAGCAAGGACGGCAAGACTTCACCTTGCTTGCTGTGGGCCTGCTGTCAGGAAGAAGAAAGCTCCGAAAACGGATGATAAAGCACGTGTGATAAAGCAGAAGGCCAGCAAAAGCAAAGGAAGCCCTCCGTGAGATAGATGAGTTGTCTCCGTGTCCAAAACAGTGTCCAAAACAATGGACACAGGACGGAGCATCGCCAGGGCTCCCATTGACAACTACTAACCACTCCCCTTCTTCCTTCCCCTCCCATCCACGGCCTGCCTTCCCTTCTGACATTCAGCAGTTAATGCTCTCACCAGTCCCTCCCTGCTTCATTCATGCTCCTGCAGCTCTGTAGATCTTACTCCTGGCCCTGTGTTGCAATGATGGGGATATATCCCTAAGTCCCTGCCTGACTCAGAGATTTTGCTGAAACAGTGAGCTACTGATCTTGATAGCCTGGAACACAGCAGGTGTTCAATAACATGGAAGACCGGAAGAGGGGTTGAGGGGAGAGGAGGAGGCCCCAAAGAAGGGAGGGAAATTGCAGCACGTAGTAGGACAAGGCAGACACCAAGCTCAAGGCAGCTTCAAGTGTCAGAACTGCCCACCTCCCAGAAGCATGGCAGTCACCCTTCCTGGACAGCTTGTATGGCTACTTGGTTCTTTTCCCTCTCAAGAAAGCAATGACGTCTATCTCAGTTCCATTTCATAGTAAGGAATAGTTCATCCTTTATGTCACAGGGAATTGATCCTATCTTCTGTGACATAAAGTGACAGCCTAGGTGAGACTTCTAATCTGACACCTGTGTGGACCCCAGTCTGCTACAGTTCGGAGGGAGGTGCCCATGTGTACTGCTTGACAGGAAGGATGGGCACTAGGGGCCTTTTTCTTTTCTATACTTAAAAAAAAAAATTGAACTAAGTTCAGCCTATTGTGAATTAGAGGCAGCATTTTGTCTGTTTTTTTTTTAATTCCATGCAAATATGTTGTTATGGAAACCACCTTCCTGAGGCTGCAATCGAAACATTATTTGCGTCTGTTGGTTTTCTGAGACTCACATATGCTGATAGGAAGTGAGAAATATCTGCCTTCACTGCATCGATCTTTCCTCACCAACAAGCTTCTATGAATGGCTGTGGAGTCATAATAGCAAAACCTTTCAAAATATTACCCTTAGTGCTCTGAGAGCGGATAATAAACACAGCCCGTGCCCAGTGTCTGTCTCCCAGTTAGACTGGGAGTCCCTTGAAGGCTGTTTCTTTCTTCCTCTTTTTTAATAATGATTTCATTGAGGGCTGTTTCATCCAGCTCTGTGTATCCAGAGCTGAGGTGGGGCCTGGCTCCAAGGAAATGCTATTTCTATGTCTAGACAAGCATGACAACTGGTAGCTTTGACAATATGGATCAGGAAGAATAAATGACTGTCGGCATTTGTCTTGTTGTTGCTAAGTACCACTGAGTTTTAACTCAGTGACCCCGTGCACACCAGGACAAGGTACTTCCTGGTTCTACTCCACCTCACGATGGTTATGTTCCAGCCCATTGTTGCAGTCCACTGTGTCAATCCATCTCATTGAAGAGCTTCCTCTTTTTTTTGCTAGCCCTCTGCCAAGCCTGGTGCTCTTCTCCAGGAATTGGTCCTTCCTGATAATGTGTCCAAACTCTGTGAGGCAAAAATCTCACCATCCCAGCTTCTAAGAAGCATTCTGCTTGCATGTCTTCCAAGTCAACTGTTCTTCTGAACATTCACGGTTCTTTCAGAGTTCTTCATCAGCACCATATCAAATGCATCCATTCTTCTCCAGTCACTCATTGTCCAACTTCCACATACACGTGAGGTGATCTAAAAGACCAGAATTTGGCTCAGGTGTATCTCAATATTCACCCTGACATCCTGGCTCTGCAACACTTTAAAGAGACCTCATGGAGCAGGTTTACCCAAATGCAGTCCATCGTTTGATGTAGTGGCTGACATTTCCCTGCAGTTGATTGTGGAGCCCAGTTAGAGGAAGTCCTTGACCACTGAAACCTTTTTTTCATTTAGCATGATGTTACTTTTTGGTCTGCTTGCGAAGATTTTTGTCTTCTTACAGTGAGATGTCGCCCACACTGACAACAGTTAGTCTTTGGCCATCAATCAATGCTTCTAGACATCTTTGCTGTCAGAAAGCAAGGTTGTATCATCCGCATATTGAAGTTTCTTAATGAGCTTCTCTCCAGTCCTGATGTCATGTTCTTCTTCACATAACCCAGTGCAGAAAAATAATGTATATTAGAAAAGTCGGCACAAAGTTGTTCCCTATGAGGTGGAGGCTAAAGATATCCCAGATGTCTGACTTTTCCAAAATTTCTGACTTCATCATCTCTGATATCAGACACTATGCCTCCCTTCAATAGACCCCTCACACACCAGGGTCCTGCAATGCCCTGAAACACTTCCCAGAACTCAGGAACCATCGAGAAAATGGCTCAAGTGATTGTGGAGGCTGGCAAATTCCAAATTTCTAGGTCAGGTCTCTGTCTGGAGGACGCTCCTCATCCACACCACATCAGGTTAAGGCTGCAGAAGCTGGTCGGCCATGTCAGGGGATCAGCTGAAAGGGCAAGTCGGAAGAACTGGAGGCCAGGCAGCGACAAGCCAGACAGCAGATCCAGAGGAAGAGAAGGGGCATCCATCCCCACTGCTACTCAGCATAATGGCAGCAATGCAGAGCAGCAGCAAATGAAAGAAGAAGGTCCCACTTGCTAAGCCAAGCAGAGGAGCATGTGGGGACCCATATGACCAAGACGGGTCCCCCAGTCCTGGGTGAGTGATCTTTTAGGGAGGTGACTGCGTCTGGCTGCTGTCCATCACTGGTGACTTAGCACGAGTGACTCACAGAGGACTCGCAAGACCTCATCTGAGGCTTGGAGGCAGGTGTGGTTTGGACCCTCTGACATCAAAGCATGGGGTAGATGACACTCAGATGGCATCTATATCTGTTAGGCAGGCCAGGTCTGGTCTCGGTAAGTTCTGTGACCCTCCCAGTGTCCTCCTACTTTTCACAATTGGGCAGTAAGATGGCGTTTTAGTCTGGGTAGACCAGAGAAACAAATCCAAAGCAGCTCAGATGTATACAAGAGAGAATTTTATATAAAGGGCAAGTGTACATTAAGAAAACATCCCCCCCCAGTCCAATCCCAGGTCATAGGTCCAATATCAGCTCATATGTCCAATACCAATCTATAAAGTTCTCTTCAGACTCAGGAAACACATGCAATGATGCCCAATGCAGAATGATTACAGGCCAGTGGGTATAAAGTCTTTGGACCCAGTGGTGTTGTAAGCATCTCCACACTGGTAGAGGTCTCTCTGTGGTTTCTCCAGATTCAGATGTCTGGTAGCTATAGGGCAGGTCCATGTGACTTCTCCTCAGGGATGTCTCGCGGGGAGCCAGACTTGTCAGTCCAGTGTCTCCAAGGGAATGAAGCAGTGAAAGATTGTCTCCTGCTTCCAAGAAGGAAATACCAGGTTTCCCAGAATTCTCAGAAGAAAAGGTCATGCCTACACAGAGGTCTCATTGGCTATCTCCAGATTGACAGGCCAGACTACACCCCTAGACTCTTAATCCTCAAATTAAGACCAGATTAAGTGACTGTCATACATGGCAATCTGTCCATTAAGGGAATGACTTAAAACAAGAGGCAATTTCTTATGTTAATGTGATATGATGATATGATATATGATACATGATATGACATGTGATATGAATAATGTCTAACCTACAAAGCACACCCGAAAGGAAAGGAAAGGTGGCGACTTGAGTCATTCATTTCCTTTGATAAGATCAGAACTCCAGATGTGTTCCACCTTAATCCTACCTCATTCACCTGACAGGCAACTGACTCCAAAGCTAAACTATCACCCCAGGTGACTGGCAGATGCATAATCTCCTGTGGACTTGGGCGAAGGGGTGGAGTCTAGTCTGTCAATCAGATCATAGCCATTGATGCCTCTGTGTGGGCATGGCCATCACCTGGGGATTCTGGGAACTCCTGTCTTCCTCCCTGGAGGTAGGACAAACACTCTTCCTCTGAGACATTCCTGTTAACAAGCCACATGGAGCGATGCTGATGGAACCAGAGCCCTGGAACTGAAAGAGCCATGTGGAGACCCACGCCAGCCCTGAGATGCTTCCACTGCCACTGGATCCACAAGACTTTCCACCCACTGGCCTGTGCTCTTCCTGCATTCAGCATCATTGAGTAGCTTCATGGATCTAAAGGGGGAATTAATGGACTACTATCAACATATGGGGTAATATTGGACTTATGGACTTGATCTGGACTAGACTGGGATGTTTTCTGAATGTGCAATTACTCTATATAAAGCTCTTTCTTACAGACACTTGAGTGTCTATGAATTTGTTTCTCTCGGGTATCCGGACTAACACAGTGTAGAAGAAAGAATTTCCAGTGTATTGCAAAATGAAGGACTTTGCCCAGAAGAGCCACACTAAGTCATTAACTGCCCTGCACTCAGCTCCCAGATTGTCTGCTCAGCATACCGACTGAATAAGTATGAGGACAGGATCCAAACTGAACACATCCCTCTCCTGATTTGAAACCATGCAGTGTCCCCTTGTGCTGCTCCAAGGATTTCCTCTTGGTGTACGTACAAGATCCACATGAGCACAATGCCATGCTTGCCCGTTCACATTCTTGAAAATGCTATCCATAGAGGGCTACAATCCACACAGTCGGATGTCTTAGCATAGCCAAGAAAGCACAAGTACACATCTTTCTGGTACCCTCTGCTTTCAGTCAAGACTCATCTAGGATCAGCAGGAATATCCTTCATGCCAAGTCCTATTCTGGATCCGGCTTGAGCTTTACATTGGCCTCGTTCTGTGCAATCCTCAAATCCTCCTCAGGATTCAATTCTACTTGGACTTCTCACGACTCTGAGCTAAGCATGTACCATTCATCCTATTAGGTAAAGGACAAAGGAGTCCTGGTGATGCAAAGGTTAAGCACGTGGTTGCAACCTGAAAGGTCAGAGGTTCTGACCCACCAACAGTTCTGCACAAGAAAGGACTTGATCACGTTTTCTCATAGCGATTATCCCTTAGGAAAGCATATGGGGAAGTTCTGTCCTATTAAATAAGCAGGCTGTGAGCTAGCATCAACTCATGAGCATTCAACAAAGCATTCAACAACTATGAAAGAAAAGGTCCACTTTACCAGGGGTGGTAACTCTCTGAGCTTGTTCCCAACCCACCAAGGACAGCTTAGAAGCCAGAACTCTGGTCCCTGGGTTCATGTTCGTCTCTCCTCCTCCCACTGACCCCATGCCCTGAGGCATGTAGTGCACCTGGAACCTGTGCAGATAGCGTCCACGTTTGACCTGAACATCGGGGACGTGCCGTGTATCTAGTCCGCTGTGTCACAGGTGTGCTTCGTGGTGAGTGAGCCTAGTCCAGACTTCTCTGAGCCACGCAGGGAGGAGTATCCCAGCTCATCCCCTGCAGCCTTTCTTTGACCCCACACACCCCGTTTTCCTAATTAACTTTGACTCATCTTCATTTTTATTGAAGCCTACGCAGGGAGAGAGTTCTGGACAATAAGCTCTTTGCATGCGAGAGTTTATCTCAATTAAATTCTGGGAGGCGATGTAAGCAAAAACAATAATGAATTTCTCTGGGTATTTTTCCACTGAATAAGGTCTGGGGCTGCCTGAGAAGCCCAGGAGCTTTCTGAAATGCAGCAGGGAGTGACGCAGTATTTCAGGGCAGGGGGGTTTGCGGGAGAGAGGGTGTATTTCTGTTATCATTCCTTCCTGTTTCTTTCAAAAAACAGAATTTTAGTCCCTGTGGAGACCAGACCAGACCAGGAAAGCCTCACCCTCATGGAAGTCTGCCCTGCAGGACCAAGACCAGGGGTAGGTGGGTGCCACCCCCACCCTTCCATGATCCTTCCATGATGCCTGCTTCATTGGCGTGCCCATCGCCCATCACCATAGTCGTGGCCAGACTGTCCTGACCCTTCTTTGCCCAACATCTCCGTGAGGGGTGGGAGGTTCTTGAGGCTGAGGTAATGTGCCCACCTAAAACCCACAGCCCCATTTCTGGGCCCTGGGATCCTAATGGCTTCTATAGAGGCTGCACAGCCTTCTTCTCCTGGGGTGGAGAGAGACGGTGGGGATGAGCCAACTCTCCCTGTCTCACTCCTGCTCCGGAAGAGAAATCCAATGGTTTGAGGAGTCTCCATTGTAACTCAGCCATCCATAGGCTGCTTCTAGGCTGTGAGCTGCCAATAGGTTGATTCTAACTCATACCGAGCCCTGTGTGCAGGAGAGACATGCGAGTCAGAGATACTCCAGATTTAGACTTTGCAGACATGGGTCAGCAGCCCTGGGGGG
>PVJH01027697.1:0-28362 GCA_004026705.1 Nesogale talazaci | reverse complement strand
ATATATATATAATATCATAAGTGTCCCGGTGTTCTCTAGAGAACCCTGCCTAACACATGACCCATGGAAGGACAACAGGAGAGAAATGCTTCTCACTCACCTCTGCATCTCCCCGGTGTGAACTGGCCCCCACCAGCCATTCCAGACCTAAGTTGTCACTTACTGCACATCTGCCAAGAGGCTTGGTGCTCAGAGCTCTTGGGGTGGGCTGGGGGGGGGGGCTGCCTTGGCTTAAAAGGAGGAGGTGTAACCCTTTCCCCTCATACCCACCCCTTGCCTTAGTATAAAGATGTTTGTTTAAAATTGCTATTTTAATGCCCTGATGAAATCATTTTGGCCATGTGTTACACATAAGTGGATAGAGTGGCTCTCTAGCTGTCTAGAACAGGGGTCCTCCAGCTTTTTAAACAGGGGGGCCAGTTCACTGTCCCTCAGACCTTTGGAGGGCCGGACTATAGTTAAAACAACAACAACAACTATGAACAAATTCACTGTGGGACAAGTTGGCTGCTAAGCAGGACAGGCAGCAGTGACAAAAACACCTGGCGGCCAGATAAATGTCCTCAGTGGGCCACATGTGGCCCACGGGCGTAGTTTGAGGACGACTGGTCTGCATGGACATTAACATACTTATTTGGCAGATAAGTTCGCTGAGGTTCAGAGAGTGAAATTCACCTTTTTTGACGCACAACTGATGGAAATCACCTGGACTGACTCCATTCCCAAGGTTATCTTGCAAGCAATGTATGCGCTTCATCATTCGCTCCTTCCTTGTCCCCAAAGAAGGCCTGATGAGGCTGTCGGATCAGGGGTGGATCATGAACCAACCACAAAGTCAGTGGTTCAAACCCACCACTCATATGGCTAGAAAACTGTGAGGCTCTCTGCCTCGGTAAAGATTTACTAATCCGGGCTGAGCCCCGGTGGCGTAGTGGTTGTGCGTGGGACTGCAGCCCACTGGGTTGGAGGTTCAAATCCAGCAGCACTCTCCAGGAGCAAGGCTGGGCCTCCTACTCCCACCACCAGGGGGCAGTGATGCAAAAAAAAAAAAGATTTACTAATCCTCAGAAAACCTTTATAGGAGTGTGTGGCACATGTCAGAACAGACGTCAGAGCAGTGGTTGTAAGGGATACAAAGTGGAACTCTGACATCTTATGGGAAAATTTTCCTGCGTTGCGTTGGGGTTCCGTTTGGGTCCTTGTCTCCAACTCTGATCTAATCAGCGATCCCTGGACAGAAATCATTTCTTGGTGAACTTTGAGTCCTCCCCAGCATATCCTAGACAGTACATGATGAGGCTCGGTAAAAGTGAACCTGTGTTTCTACCCAAAAGGCCCTCTCATAATTACCAGTCCCCCCACCACCACCAAGTGGGGGCAATTGTGTAATGGAGGGATAGATTAAAAAAGCATCAGACAGGACATCCAAGACAGGCTCCCTTATCCATGGCGACCAGAACCAGAATGAGGAGCAGATGTATTCTCTCACAAGCTTATATCTCTCGGGTATGTAAGTCACATCACACACACATGTAACAGGAAGGGGATGTGGGAGAGGCACACAGCTAACAGGAAGGGGATGAGCTAGGGGTGTACACACAACAGGAAGGGAAGGCACCAGAGTCATACATGGGACAGGAAGGTACATACGTATGTAACAAGATGAGCTGGTTCTAGAGTTACAGAGGTGGCCTAACATTGTCCATCTTGGAGCTGGCTTGACCTTATGTGTCCCTAAGCTCTTCTGCAGGGGAACAGCCTTATTAGAAGAGAGTGTCCCACGTAGGGTTAGCTAGTCTGACTGCTTTTGATGGCAGGTAACCTCCAAACAGAAAGTCCTTCAAAGAGTTGGCCTTGAAGAGTATTGGCATTGTTATGGGGGCAGGGAGGAGGGGGTAAGAATTTCTACTTAGGAGAACGTGATTAGGATGCACCCCCACCCATGAACGGTCCTCCAGACACTTACTTCCAAGAGTAGAGAACTTGTCTTCATGCACTCTCTTCCTAGACCTCAGTTTCCCACCGCGGTATATTTTCCATGGCCTTAGGAACTGAGACCCCGCTCCTCTATCCGTCTCCAGGCAGGTCCGTCCACCCGCAGATACGCCCACAGACAAGTACCTGACATGAAGACTGTGACCCAGGCTACACCATGCTTCAAGACACAATGTCGTTGATCCATCATGAGACATAAATATTTGACAGTATAGAATTACATATTACTTGTGAGGAATCACTATGCTTTCATGATGTTGAATTTGTAACAGTGAAAATACATCCTGCCTATCAGGTGTTTGCATGAAGAGTCATCACAGTAGCAAAGTGACAGTGATGAAGTAGCAATGAAAATAATTTTATGGTTGGGGGTCACCACCACATGAGGAACTGTATTAAAGGGCCACAGCATTAGGAAGGTTGAAAACCACTGTTTTCAAGGGATCCTGAAATATAGTTATTATAGAATGATGACTACTATTAGGAATGAGTTTTAAAATACCTGGTGATGGGATCTTAAAAGTCTGACGAGAGCAAATGCAAGACACATCCTGGGGTAGTAACATAATTTCATGTCAACTTGTTAAATAGCTTACAGGGGTAGAGCCTTGCCTGTCATCATATCTCAGCCAATGAGGCCTCTGTGTGGGTGTGGCCTTCTCCTGAGGATTCTGGGAACTCCTGTCTTCCTCCCAGGAGGCAGGACACACGTTCTCTGAGAGACATTCTTGGAGACAAGCCACATGGAACCATGCTGATGGAACCAGAGCCCTGGAGCTGAAGGAACTGTGTGGAAACCCCTGCCAGCACTGAGAGGCTTACACGCTCACTGATCCATCTTTCCTCCTACAGTCAGCCTCGTGCATGTGTTTTGTGAGCCTGAGGTAGACTCTATGGATTGGTGTCGGACGTATAGGCTAATATTGGACTTATGGGCTTGAACAACACTCGTGGCACTTGCTCTAAAGCGGACAGAGCTACAGACAGCGCCATCCCACGCTTCCCTGATTCCAGAAGCAACCACAGGAGGACTCAGGAGAGCCACAGGAATGGTGACCAACAGCGAGGCGGATGATGTCATCCATGTTAGTGTCCCACAGGGACAGATGCTTGGGGTCACTGACCCAATCTCCTGGAATGGGTGCAGTTAGAGGAAAGGACAACTCCCTTTCCTAAAGTGAATGAGTGACTTTCACTTTCCAAAATCACATGGGAGGGCGATCTCAAAACAGGAAACACTAGGTTGGTATTTTTTTTTTATTTTTTTTGGGGGGGGCATCACTGCCTCTGGTGGTCGTGGACACTACAGCTCCTGAGAGCCGCCGCTGGATTTGAATCGCCAAGCCCGCAGGCTGCAGTCCCACATTCAACCACTTATGCCACCGGGACTCAGCCCGGGATTTTTTTTTTTAATGTACACTTAACCCTTATATAAAACTCCCTCTTAGGTACATATGAGTTACTGTGGATTTGTTTCTCTAGTCTACCCAGACTTAACACACCTTTTTTCCGCATTCAAACATTCAGGCCTTGGGGAGGGTCTTGGGAGTCTTTTAACCTTGAAGTAGAAAACTTTGAGGAAATTTAGGGTCTCCATCCCTGTTTTACCTAAGCAAACAGAGATTAATGGCCCAGTGTCAGGAAAAGACAGGAGGCAGGTCAGTCTAGAGGTTCATGGAAGTCCTTCCTGGAAGTTCCTGGCAGGTAAAAGTTGTCTGGTGCATTTGACTGCTAAACGATGGGGTGCAGTCTGCTCTGACACATGTGGGGGTCACCCCAAGGCAGATTTAATTAGATGGCATTTGGCGACGGGGGTCCCTCCTTGGTCTGTGGAATTCTGAAGCAAAGGAGTCATGGCACATGCTCTAAAGCGGACAGAGCTACAGACAGTGCCATCCCACATTTCCCTGATTCCAGAAGCAACCACAGGAGGACTCAGGAGGGCCACAGGACTGGTGGCCAACAGCGAGGCGGATGATGTCATCCATCTTAGTGTCCCACAGGGACAGATGCTCGGAGTCACTGATCCAATCTCCTGGAATGGGTGCAGTTAGAGGAAAGGACAACTCCCTTTCCTAAAAGTGACTGAGTGACTTTCACTTTCCAAAATGACATGGGAGGGCGATCTCAAAATAGAAAATCCCTTGCTATAGCAAAATAAGGTTGTCTTTTCTGACCAACCTGAGTTGGCGGCCAGTGCTACCTACAGGAAGCAGTTTGGGGATCCACTGACACAGTTCCTGTGTCAGGGGCAGGCCTCATTCCCAATGGTCAGAATCCTGTTCTTCTTTGTCTGAGGGCTGGGTTTGCCCCTGCTCACCTGAACTCTACAGGGAAAGACTCCTCCCCATCCAATAGCTGTCACCTACTGATTGATGGGAGTATAAGTGCCAGAGTTCCTGGGGCCTCTGAGGACAGCTTTTGAATGTGTGTTCTGTTCCGTCTCCCTGAGGCTCTTCAGTGGGATGAGGCTCCTGTAACCCAAAGGACAGCTGGTTGGATACTTCACCTGTGACAGCTGTGTGGTGATCATGTATTCGTGATGTCAATTTCCTGATTGGGATGTAGGGGTGGAGTCTAGCCTGATAATCTGGTGATAGCCAATGAGTAGCCGATGAGGCCTCTGTGTGGGCATGGCTTTCTCCTGAGACTTCTGGGAACTGTCGCTGTATTTCCCAATTGGAGAAGAGAGACTTGACTCTCAGTCTTTGGGAGTCAGTCTCCGAGACGACGAACTACTGACAAGACGAGATGACAGCATGCTGATTGATCCTGATTCCTGGAGAATGGAGGAGCCAGAGAAGCCCCATGGGCTTGACCTGATGGAACCAGACCTCTGGGGCTGGAGAAACCACAGAGAGACCCCTGCCAGCGCTGAGATGCTCCCACTGCCAATGGATGCTGCTGATGGACTCTGAATCCTGAAAACGAGGAGCCATGGGGAGACCCCTGCCAGTGCTGGGACGCCTCTATTGCATGTGCTTCGTGAGTTGGAAGGAGACTTTATAGACTGGTATCAGGCATATGGGCTAATATCAGACTTATGACGTTGAACTGGACTGGGTTGGGATGCTTTCTCAATGTTCCTTTCCTCTTGTACATAAACCTTTCCCTGATATCCACATGTGTGTCTATGCATTTGTTTCTCTAGTCTACCCAGACTAACACAAGCTGTCCCTCCTCCTGACCTTCCTCCTTCCCTGTGTCTCCTCCGTCTCTCAAATAAGCAACGACGTGGAACCATGTGACCTTGCCATTGGTGAACCTGTTAACTTATAAGACGGGCAATTCCATGGAATTCACCATAATAAGGACATGCAAATCTTTGCCCCCAGACCTGCTTTTGCATGAATCCCTCTGTGTTAGTCAGGTTACATTAGAGAAAAAAAAAATCATAAACACGCATATGTTTATAAGAGAGAGTTCTCTAAAAAGGGTAATTGTACATTGAAGAAACATCCCAACTCAATTCAGTCCAAGGTCACAAGTCTGATATGATCCCGTATGTCTGATACCAGTCTATCAAGTTCTCTTCAGACTCATACAATGACACCAAGTGCAGAACGATCACAAGCCAGTGGGTGGAACGTCTTTGGATCCAGTGGCGTTGTAAGCACCTCAGCACTGCCAGGCGTTTCCACGTGGCTTCTCTAGGTCCAGGTTTCTGGCAGCATCAGGGTAGGTCCATGTGGCTTCTCTCAGAGATGTCTCACAGGGAGCCAACCTTGACAGTCGAGTGTCTCCAAGGGAGGGAGAGAGAGAGTGTCTCCACCTCCAAGAAGGAATTACATTTCCCAGAATTCTCAGAGGAGAAGGTCACGCCCGCGTAGAGGTCTCATTGGCTATGTCCAGCTCGGCAGGCTAGACTCCGCCCCTACCCCCTTCATCCTCACATTGACACCAGATCAGGTGACTGCTACCCTCTAAGACAGCTGTGTACTTGTACACCCCCTTAAGGAACCAACTCTTCGGTCAAAGGAGAGGAAAAGGCTGGACTGAGAACCCCTGGCGGGGGTGGGAGGGGCGCAGTGGGGATGGCTGAACTCGACAGAGGCCTCCTCTGTCTCCTCACATTTCTGAGGCAGGTTGGGCGGGTCAGAAGCCATCTGGGGAGCAAGCACGTGCTCCCCGGGGGGGGGGGGAAGCACAGAGGGAGGGAACCCTGGGCGATAAGGAAAGGCAATGAGATATTTGGAAACAGGAGTCGTGGGTGTGGGCTCAACATCTTGGCAGGGGGACATTTGGAATGACATTTGGAAGATGACGGTGAGAAATCCCAGAGGCCTCTTTAGCTAAACGCCAGTCCTCCTTCCTGGATGATGCAGTGGGTCGAGGTGGGAGGCCCGGGCTAACTCAGAGCCTTGCTTGGGTATCAAGGTAGCAGGTGAACATCCTGATGCGTCGCCCTGCAGCGCCACACTGTCTCCAGGGGCTCAGAGGACCTGGACAGGGACCTGTCCGTCATCAGGGAAGGCACGGGACTAGTGCTAGAAGCCAAGCCTGTTCCACCTGACTAGGTGTGTTGAGGTTCCAGCTCCACAGAAGGAAAGGCATTCATTTCCCTGGCCACCCCTCCCCACCCCCTGCTCATACCCATGCCCACAGCAACAGTCACAACACGAGCCTTTTCCTCACTACTGAGAAATGTGATCTCATGTTCTTCAATCCTGTTTTTCCTTTTTTTTTTTTTTTTCTTTTCTTAAATGTTGGACTCGCCCCAGTGATGGATTTACTATTTCTGGCTGGTGGCCGGCAGTTTGAAACACGGCCCTGAAACTGCTCCAGAGATGAAGGGGTGTGGATGCTGCACCGATCCCGTAGGTCTGACCTTAATCTCTGTGATCCAGGCGAAGCCAAGGTTGTGGCTGGGGTGGGGGTGGGGGTGGGGGACCGAGGCAGGAGAATTGCTGGGATTCTGTGAGCCGAAGGTGCCTCACCCTGTGAAGAAAACCAAGCACTGTGGACAATGCCTTCACACTTGGGCCCCCGTTGCTCCTCCACCCCCAACTCTGTGTGTCTGTGTGGGGTTGTTCTCAATCAATTCATCGCCTCCAGAAGCTTCAAGCTTCACTCCAGCCCTTCCCTAATGAGTAATACGGGTGACACGGCAGCCTTGGTGTTCATTTTGTTAGTTAGATGTTCCCCAACACAGGATGAAATAAGCAGAAAACGGAACATCACGTCTCGTTCTTGATTGTCCAAAATAGCACCAACAAACCAAAGCCACAGACCATCAAATCGATTCTGAGGCAAAAAACCTGAGTGGGACAGCATACAACTCCTTGATGGGGCATCCAAGGCTGGACATCGTTATCTGAATAGACTGCGGAATGACCGCCGGGTTTGAACCCCCGACCTTTGGGTTCTCGGCCAAGTGCTAACCCACCACGCCACAGAGCACCTTGTTATCATCTATGTTCCACACAGGGTGGACTAGAGAAACAAACTCATAGATGCTCACGTGGGTGTAAGGGAGAGCTTTATATTAAAGAGCAATTGGATAGTGAGAAACCAGCCCAGGCCAGTCCATATCGAGTCCATAAGCCCGATATTAGCCCCTTGGTCGGATGGATACCAGTCCATAAATTCCTCTTCAGATCCACACGGCACATGCAAGGCTACTGAGTGCAGGAAGATCACAGGGCAGTGGGTGGGAAGTCTTGTGGATCCAGTGGCGGTAGAAGCATCTCAGCATTGGCGTGGGTCTCCACGTGGTCTCCAGTGAGCTATTTCTCTCCATTGTGCCTCCAAATGAGGTCACCAAGTTGTGACCCGGTTGACAGACGAGACTCCACCCCTTCAATCAAGTTGACAGGAGGGGATGGAACTGGCACACGCCCTAAATCGCCCAATCCGGCAGCCCTCCCCTCCCCGCGACCCCACCGCCCCCCGCCCCTCTCACAGGGGAATCAATCGCAGTCTCTGCACTGTTGTCCTGTGCCCCCAGAAAGGCCTCCTGCTCTGTCCCCCTCTTTTACCAGTCATCCCCAGCCTCATGGCTCCAGGTCCTAGGTGAAGGGATCCCCCTTGGACAAAAGGGGCTTGTGGTGCCCCTCCGAGGGGTGATGGAGTATTAAAAGCCAATGCCCCTCACGCTCTCCTTGGGGCAAGGAGGGCAGCGGGAGAGGCAGCGTTGGGGCCCAGGGGTCCCCCACCAGCCTTCCTCTTTGATCAAACTGAGATTGGTGGTGGCCTGGGAGTGAGGGTGTCAGGATCCAGGGATCAGGCAGCAAGCAATCCCCCTTGAACAGGTGGGTTTGGGGGTAACCCGGAAGTGAGGTGGTTTGGATCCAGGGATGGCCTGTCAAGCGAACTCCCTTGTCCAACTTGGAGGTTTGGGAGTCATGGAGTGGCCCTGGTGGGCTGGAGGTGTTCCCTGTCCCCCAGAGACCCTTTCAAAAAGTGGGGATCAGAAGTGACTCCAAGATTGGCGGTGGAGGAATGCAGCTCACGGAAGTGCCATTACCATGGGACAAGGAGGGGAGCAGGGGTACCACTAGGAGGGCAGATGGTGGCCTGCAGGGATCCCCCACCAAGCGATCCCCCTTAGGCAAAGAGGGGATTAGGGAGCCCTAGGAGTGTGGGGGACAGGATCCAGGTGTTCCCCTCCAAGCCACCCCTTGGGTAAAGAGAAGTTTGGGGTAACCCAGATGTGAGGGTGTTGGGATCTAGGGGTAGCCCACCAAGCCATTTCCCTTAGAGAAGTAGGGCTAGGGGGTGTCCGGGGAGTGGGGGTATTGTGATCCAGGGTTTGCTGCCAAGTGATCCCCATTTGGCAAATAGGAGTTCGGGGGGACCTGGCCATGTAGGTTATGGAATCCCGGAATCCCCGACCAATCCATCCCTCTTTGACAAAGAGGGGTTTGGGGTACCAGGGGAATGGGGTTGTTGGGTTCCAGATGTTCCTCGGCCCCAAAGACCCTTCCAAAAAGTGGAGTTCAGTGGTGCACCCAGAGTGGTGGTCAAGAAATGCATCCCACAACTAAGCGATTACCATGGGGCAAGGAGGGGAGCAGGCATACCTCCAGGAGGAGTGTTGGTGGAATCCAGCAGCTCCCAGCCACGCGCTCCACCTGGGGCAAGTTGGGGATCGGGGGTGCCTCTGGGAATGGTGAAGGTGGGATTCAAGGTTCCCCCGCTAAGCAATACCCCTCGGGAAAACGGGTGTGGAGTGTCCCTGGAGTGAGGGAGTTGGGCTCCAGGGGTCCTTCGCCAAGACATTTTCTTTGGCCAAGCAGAGAATAGTGATGTTATGGGAGTCGGGGTGAGGGGACCCAGGGGTCCCCCCACCAAGTGATTCCACTTAGGCAAAGAGGGTTTTGATGTGGCCTGAGAATGGGATTTCTGGGCTGCAGGTCCCCGGCCAAGCTATCCCCCTGGGACAAAAAGGGTGTGGGCTGCCCCCCAGTGGCGATGGGGGAATGCAAGCCAATGCCACAGGTTGTCCCTGGCACTAGGAGGGCCCTGGAGTGCCCAAGGAGAGGCGGTGTTGGGCCCCAGGGGTCCCCCATCCTGCCTTCCTCTTTGGACGAATTAAGATTGGTGGTGCCCTGGGAATGCGGGTGTCTGGATCCAGGGCTCAGGTAGCAAGCAATCCCTCTTGGACAATTTGGATTTCCGGGTAACCCTGAAGTGGGGCTGATGGGATCCAAGGGTCAAGTGTTCAGCGATCACCCTTGGCCAAAGAGGGTTTTGGGGGCCATGGGAGTGGGCATGGTGGGCTGGAGGTGTTCCTGGTCTCCCAAAGAACCTTTCAAAAACTGGGGTTCAGAGGTGACCCCGAGATTGCTGGTGGAGGAATGCAGTCCACAGATGTATCATTACCATGGGGCAAGAAGGGGAGCAGAGGTATCATTGGGAAAGTGGATAGTGGGCGCAGGGACCCCCCATGGAGTGATCCCACTTAGGCAAAGAAGGGTTCAGGGTGCCCTGAGAGTGTGGGTGACAGGATCCAGGTGTCCCCCTTAAAGCAATCTCCCTTGGACAAAGGGGGGCTGGGGGAACCCAGATGTGGGGGTGTTGGGATCTAGAGGTACCCTGCCAAGCCATTTCCCTTGGAAAAAATAGAGTTTGGGGGTGCCCCAGGAGTCAGGTTATTGTGATCCAGGGTTTGTTTGCCAAATGATTCCCCTTGGGCAAATAGGAGTGAGGGGTGCCCTGGGAGTGTGGGTGATGGGATCCCGGGGCCTCCAGTCAAGTCACCCCCCTTGGGCAAAGAGGGGGTTGGGGGATGGGGATGTCCAGCCAGGTTATCCTTGCCCCCAGAAACCCTTTCAAAAAGTGGAGTTCAGTGGTGGCCCTGAGATTGGCAGTGGAGAAATGCAGCCCTCCAGCAAGCAATTACCACAGGGCAAGGAGGGGAGCAGGTGTACCCCAAGCAGGGCTGGTGGTGAAATCCGGCAGCCCCCTTGCTGTGTGCTCCCACTGGGACAAGGTGGTGATAGGGGGTGCCCCTGGAATGGTTGTGGTAGGATCCAGCAGCCCCTCGGCCACACACTCTCCCTGGGGCAACAGGGGATCCCCCTGGAGAAGGTGGGATTCAGGGTTCCCCTGCCAAGCAATACCCCTTGGGAAAATAGGTGCGAGGTGTCCCTGGAGTGGGGGAGTTGGGTTCCAGGGGTCCTTTGCCAAGACAATTTCTTTGGACAAATAGATTGGTGGTGGAGTTGGGGTGATGGGATCCAGGGGTCCCCACCAGGTGATCCCACATGACAAAGAGGGGTTTGGCGTGGCCTGAAAATTGGGATCCCTCTTCAGAGATCCCCCTTGGACAAAAGGGGCTTGGGGTACCCTCAGAGTGGCGATGGAGGGACGCAAGCCAATGTCACTGGCTCCCCCTGGGGCAAGGAAGGCAGCGGGGTGCCCCCGGGAGAGGCAGTGTTGGACTCCAAGAGTTTGGGAAAATTGAGATTGGTGGTGCCCTGGGAGTGAGGGTGTTGGGATCCAGGAGTCACAGCAAGCAATCCTCCCTGGACAACGTGGGTTTCATCAGTGGGGCTGATGGAATCCAGGGGTTGCACATCCAGCGATCTCCCTTGGCCAAAGAGGGCTTTGGGGCCACAGGAGTGGGCGTGGTGAGCTGGAAGTGTTCCTAATCCCCCAGACCCTTTCAAAAACTGGGGTTCACAGGTGACCCCAAGATTGGCAGTGGAGAAATGCAGCCCACTGATATGCCATTACCATGGGGCAAGGAGGGGAGTAGGGACATCACTGGGAGAGCGGATAGTGGCCTGCAGGGATCCCCCACTAAATGATCCCCCTTAGGTAAAGAGGGATTTGGGGTGCCCCGGGAATGTGGGTGATGGGGTTTAGGGTCCCCTGCCAAGCCTTCCCCCTTGGGCAAAGAGGGGTTTGGGGCAATGCAGGAGTGTGGGTGTCAGTCTCCAGATTATCCTCACCCCTGGAGACCCTTGCAAAAAGTGGGGTTCACTTGTGCCCCAGGAGTTGCAGTGGAGGAACGCAGCCCACCCCCAAGTCATTACCATGGAGCAAGGACAGGAGCAGGCTTACTCTCAAGGAGGGTTGGTGGTGGAATCCAACAGCCCCCCACCATGGGCTCCCACTGGGGCAAGGTGGTGATAGAGGGTGCCCCTGGGGATCCAACAGTCACCTGTCACGTGACCCCGGGGGGGTGGGCAAGCAGGGGATGGGGAATGCCTCTGAGTGTGGAGAAGGTGGGCTTCAGGGTCCCCCCACCCCCACCAAGCGATACCCCTTGGAAAAACAGATGCGCGGTGCCCTTGGAGTGAGGGAGTTGGGCTCCAGGGGTCTTCTGCCAAGACATTTTCTTTGGACATATAGAGATTGGTGGTGCCCCCGAAGCAGCGATGGAGGAATGCAAGCCAATGCCACGTGCTACCCCTGGGGCAAGGAGGGGAGCCGGGTGGTCCTGGGACACCCCCCCCAGCCCCGTGCGCCCCCTGGGGCAAGGAGGGGATCAGGAGTGCCTCTGTGAGAGCTGGTGGGGGGCAAAGTTTGCCCGCTGCTACTGGGCTCCCCCTGTGTCAAGGAAGGGAGTGGGGCTGCCCCAGGAAGGTGGCGGCGGCTGGCATTTGCCGCTCCCCCCTTCCAGCCAGGCTCCCCACCTGGGGCAAGGAAGGCAGGTGGGGGTGCCCCCGGGAGAGGGGGTGCTGGACCGTATTCAGCCCTGCCCCCCACTCCCCAGGCGCCATAGGTCATTTGGGCTAATATCGGACTTTTGACCTTGGAGTGGACTGGGCTGGGATGTTTTCTCAATGTTCAAGTGCTCTTGTATAGAAACGTCTCTCTTATACATGAATGCCTACAGATCTGCTTCTCTAGTGTGCCGGACTAACACAACCCAGAAACTGTCCCTCAATCTGGGTTACAAAACACTGCCCTCGTGAACTGTGTTTTGTCGACGGACCTCGATGTTGGCTGAGCTCCCTGTCCTGAGGTCGAAGTCATGTTTCTAACGGTGCCACCTGCTACCTACGGGAGCACACATGCTGCATTTACAGACGCCGCCTAGAGGTGACGCCATCCACCATCTAAAGTTTGTGGGGAAAAGAATAAAAGGATAATGGAATATTTTTTACAAACCCTTCCAAGTCCCCTCCTATGTGCATGGGAATATTCCCGGGTGACCTTCCTCACTTTTTTAGTTCATATATTTACCTATAGATCTACTGTTGCAAGACTGCATATGTTGTGGCATTTACCATAATGGTTGTTTATGTTTGTGTATTTCTCAGTGTCCTCTTTTGCCTTTGTGGGATGAAGACAGGCCTCTTCCACAATTATATACTCCAAAATATTAAGCAAACTATTTCCCAGCATCTGATGTGGATCTAAGTTAGCTATTCTCCCTGAAGCTCCCAGTTATCTTTGTGTGGCTCACAACAGAGCTGGCTCCGCTTCTGTTAAGATGATGATTTGCTTCCCTTGAAGCCTGTGGGCGGATTCACATGCTGTTGTTAATGATCTCTAGTCTAACCTGTTTAGCCACATCCAGGAGTCTGAGGTCTGGTCTGGTCACATGGGACCCTGGTAACTCCCTTTTCTATAATGTGTACATATGGCACAACCCCTTCCTGTGATGTAGTCCTTGCCTGTAATTGGGGGCCTGGCTTGGCTCCAGAGGGCATATAAGGATGGGACAGAGGATAGACGTTCTCAGCCCCTCTCCCTCCTGATGTAATCCCTTCCTCTACTCTCTCTCCAAGGTAAGCATGCTACCCTGATGTGAAATGTGTCTGACTCTTATGATATTTCTCTCTCTCTCTCTCTCTCTCTCTCTCTCTCTCTTATGCTATGTCCTTATTATAATAAATAATAATTATTACTGTAAAACTGTGCCTATTGAACCCATGATGTATGTGTCAGAAACTGGCTTCTTCTGAAATGCCTTGGTCATATTCTGACATCCCCCATGTTGAATATTGCTCCTGCCTCCAGCAGAATTAACCCTTGCCTATCTAGTTACTGCTTCTTCCTCCCTCGTCTTCTCCTCCCTGGTCATCAGAAGTACATATGTGTATGTATTTCTGTGTAGCGCCCTTCTCCTCCCTGGTCATCAGAAGTACATATGTGTATGTATTTCTGTGTAGCGCCAACCTTGGCTTTTTTGGCATTGTAGTCTCATGTAGTGTTTGTCTTTTTGTGTTTGACTTTCTTCACTCAGCACAGTGCCCCCCAGCTTTGGGTATGGTAGCATTTGTTGTTGTAGACTATTCCACTGTGTACACGTAACACAGGTTCTGCCAGTGCAGATAATTCTGTAACAAGCATGGGTGTGCATGTGTGTTCCCACTCTGAGTGCTGGGGTGGGACTGCCAGAGTGTTTGGTCTTCCTGCTTCTAGTTTTTCTTTTCCTTTTTTTGTTGTTTTTTTTTGGGGGGGCATCACTCCCCTCTGGTGGGAGTAGGAGGCCCAGCCTTGCCCCTGGAGAGCTGCTGCTGGAATTGAACTGCCAACCCAGTGGGCTGCAGTCCCGCACTCAACCACTACGCCACCGGGGCTCAGCCCCTCCTTCTAGCTCTTCAAAGCAGGGCCATGTCCTTTCCATAGTGGTGCCGTTCTGCAGGCCCCTCAAAAGAAGGACCCTTGGAGTGGCCAGGAAGGAAAAAACTCTCTTAACAGATTACATGATTGTGTATGCAAAAAAAACCCTGAACAATGGGTGCATGGGGACATGCGGGACACACAGAAATGAGTTCAGCCTTGAGTGTATGATACAAAATCAGTCAACAAAAATCATATCTGTTGGGCTGAGCCCCAGAGGCATAGTGGTTGAGTGCAGGACTACGGCCCACTGGCTTGGCGGTTCAGATCCAGCAGTAGCTCTCCAGGAGCAAGGCTGGGTAGCTCCCACGACCACCAGAGGGCAGTGATGCCCCCCCAAAAAAACAAAAACCAAAAAAAAAAGTGTATCTGTTTCTTCTATGGGGATGAGAGCACTGAAGATGAAATTAAGAAAATCCATTGTTTACAAAAGCATTAAAAAGATAAAACACAAGCATATCACCACATGGGGAGGAATGGAAGAAATTATGCCAAGTGAAGTAAGCCAAGCACAAAAGGACAAGTATAAAGTGAGTCCGCTGAGGTAAACTTAAAAAACAAAAAACCCGCAAAAGGGGCATAGGGAAAAAGCGACTGCATACAGAAATTCCTGGGGTGAGACCCAGGTAGAATGACAGGGGCTAGACCAAATCCGGGCCTACATGTGGTAGCCAACTGATTGCAGTGGGGGGAGGGGGGGCTGGTGATGTGTAGAGGGAGAATGGGACACTAACACACGCAAGGGGAGCGTATTGTTTATTCTCCACAGGGAAAGCAGAACCACACTTAAACCCAGTGTTCCAGGATGTGAAGGCAGCATGATAGCATGGAGTGGGGTGCCAATGGAGGGGTTCAATGGTCCAGCCCCAACCCCAACTACATGGACAGCCGCCCCTCTCCCCAGGGGAGTTTGCCTTGGAGGGCAGCACTGAGGCTGCAGCTAGGGGAGAGGGACATGTCTGACCAATGCACATGAGAGCAGATGAAGGGGGAGGAAGAGAGAGTGGAGTGCATTCTGGCCCACTGAACCTCAAGGACCATCTCCCCACTCAGAACAGTCATTGCACAGAGAGGACCATACGGCCAGTCCCACTGTGAAACACGGTGTCCCTCACTGTCCCAAGGCCTCACAGGGACAACGCTAGAAAAGAAGGGTTGGAAGTGCACTCGGCCTGACCCCACCACCCTGAGGCAAGGACGTGCAACAGAGTAGCAGGAGAGGCAGAGCATGGAGTTCCCGATGGAACGCTAAGGATGTACTTTGGGACCAGGATGTGGCATCCCATCGGATCCAACTGGATGACACACCTGGAGATCATCGAGCAGACCTTGAACTATTTACAGGTTTTTCTTTTGTTATTATTATTATTTTTTTACTTATTTACATATGATTCTGGACATTGTTTTTTTGTTGTTATTGCCATAGTTTTGTTTTCTTTTGTTGCTTCATCTTTCGATGTCTTGTTTTTCTGTACATATTGTTATCTCCACAAGTCTAAAAAGATAAGATAGGTTGGATGAATAGTCTGGAAGAGAAAACAACAGGACTAATGGTTTCAGGGGAACATGGGAGATAGGGAGGTAGGGGAAAGGAGGTGGTGTTGTCCATCCAGGGGTAAGGGAACAGCAAGTGATCCAAAATCAGTGGCAAAGTGGGTGTAACAAGCCTGATAGGGATTGATCAAGAGTCATGTAGCAGAGAGAAATTACTGAAATTCAAATGAAGGATGTACATGATAGTGGGACAAGAGGAAAATAAAAGGAAATAGAGGAAGGAACAGGGAGGCAAAGGGCATCTTAAGAAGTCTAAATACAGGCATAAACATAGATGAATATACTTACCTATGATAATGGGGAAATAGATCCACATGCATACATTTATAGGGTTAGCATTAAGGCACATTAAGACATTGGACATCCACTCAAGTACTTCCTCAATGCAAGAACACTTTGTTCTATTATGTTGGCATTCTTTGATGCCCCCTTCCTGATATGATCACTGAAGATAAAGGTGGGCATAAGCAAATGTGGTGAAGAAAGCTGATGGTGCCTGGCTATCAAAAGCTATAGCGTTTGGAGTCTTAAGGCTTAAAGATAAACAAGCAACCATCTAGCTGAGAAGCAACAAAGCCCACAGGGAAGAAGCGCACCAGCCTGTGTGACCATGAGATGTCGATGGAATCAGGTATCAGGCATCAAAGAACTAAAAATTACATCATTGTAAATGAGGGGTCGAACAGATTGGGGACCCAAAATCCATCTGCAGGTGACACGACATCCCCTTACAGAAGAGTCATGGGGAGGAGACGAGCTAGTCAGGGTACAATGATGAAATATGCAATTTTCCTCTAGTTCTTAAATGCTTTCTCCCTCCAACTATCCTGATCTGGATCCTACCTTACAAATCTGGTTAGGCCAGAGGATGTACACTGGTACAGACAGGAACCAGAAACATGGGGGATCCACGACAGATGATCCCTTTAGGACCAGTGGTGAGAGTGGCAACATGGGGAGGGTGGAAGGTGGAGTAGAAAGGGGGAACCGATTAAAAGAATCTACATATAATCTCCCTGAGGTACAGACAACAGGGAAGTGGGTGAAGGGAGACATCAGACAGTGTACAATGTGACAAAATAATACTAATTTATAAATTATCAATGGCCATGAGGGAGGGGGCAGTTAAGAAGGAGTGGAAAAAGGAGGAGTTAATACCAAGGGCTTAAGTAGAATGAAAATGTTTTGAGAAGGTTGTATAAATGTGCTTTGCATACAGTGGATGTATGTACAGATTGTGATGAGTTGTATGAGCTCCCAATAAGATGATTAAAAAAAAGCAATTGTCTAGAAAAGAATGCTGCCAACGTATGTACAGATAAGCTTGATACAATTGCTGTAGGGATTGTCCAAGGAATTGATACAATTGCATGGATTGTCCACGGAATTGATACAATTATATGACTTGTCCAAGGAATTGATACAATTATATGACTTGTCCAAGGAATTGATACAATTGTTGTATAGATTGTCCAAGGAATTGATACAATTGTTGTATAGATTGTCCAAGGAATTGATACAATTGTTGTAGGGATTGTCCAAGAAATTGATACAATTGTTGTAGAGATTGTTCAAGGAATTGTAAAAGCCCCCAATAAAAGCATAAAAAAAAAGAAGAAGAAGAAGATAAAACACTTTAGGACAAAATCAACAAGTGAAGAACAAGCCTTATACTCTGAAAGTTAGGAAACCTCACGGAAAGGAAACAAGCAGTGCTAAAGGCATGGGCAGGCATGCTGTGTTCATGGATCGGGAAACTGTCTTGTGAGATGGCAATACTCCAGCATCTAGCTACTGACTTGATGCCATCCCCACATCAGAGTTTCAGCTGGCAGACACAAACAAATGAACCCTAAAATATGTATGGAACTGCAAGGGGTCCAGGACAATGCTGTTTTAAAAAGTTGTAGGACTCAATTTCCTGACTTCAATGCTACACTGGTCAAGACTGTGTAGTACTGTCCTAAGAACCCTATCAACCACTGGTTCCCAAACTTATTTGGCCTTTAAAAAAAATTACTCTGCCCCCTTTTAGAGCTTTTAAAAAAGTATACTATAGTCCATAGTCCAGGATCAAGGGTCGGTATCTACTCTTGCAACTCCCCTGATGGTTCCAGTGCCACCCTCCTACCCCACCCCCAGTAGCATCACCCACTTTGGGAAATACTCGTATAGACCAAGAGAAGAAAATTAAAAAGTACAAAAATTAAACCCAGGGGCTCAGCCCCGGTGGCGTAGTGGTTGTGCGTGGGACTATGGCCCCCTGGGATGGAGGTTCAATTCCAGCTCCACAGGAGCAAAGGCTGGGCCTCCTATTCCCACCACCAGAAGGCAGTGATGCCCCCCCCCCCAAAAAAATTAAACCCATACATGTATGGTCAATTCATTCTCAACACAAGTATCAAAGAATTATCTTTTCAAGAAAGAGCTCTGGGACAGTGAGTTATCTATGAGCAGAAGACTGAAGTTGGATGTCTTACCTCACATCATATATGAAAACTAACTGAATGTACCAAGGCCATAAAGTTAAAACCTAAAACAATATAATTCTTAGAAGAAAAGCACAGATGGAAACCTTTGGGACCTTGCATCATGCAATGGTTTCTTAGCTATAATGCCAGAAGTCCAAGTGATAAAAGATGCAAAATCTAAAACAGACTTGGTCAAAACTAAAAAGTATTTTTTTGTGGGCATCCTTCCCCTCTGGTAGTGGGAGTAGGAGGCCCAGTCTTGCTCCTGGAGAGCTGCTGCTGGATTTGAACCACCAACCCTGTGGGCCACAGTCCCACACTCAACGACTACATCACTGGGGCTCAGTCCAACTAAAAAGTATTTGTACTTTAAAAGATACTATCGTGACAGTGAAAAGGCAACCCAAAGAATAAGAAAAAAAATATGAGCAGACAGCTATAGATCTAAAATATCAATTTGTTTATCCTAGACACTAGTCTCTATAGATAGCTGCATGTTTTTTTATTCCTAAACAAGTAAATATATTTAAATTTGTGGTGCAGGTGAAGAATATTGAAAGTGCCATGAACTGCTAAAAAAACAAACAGATCTGATTGGAAGAAGTAAGGTCAGAATGCTCCTTAAAGACATTCTTTTTGGGGGGGCATCACTGCCCTGGTGGGAGTGGGAGGCCCAGCCTTGCTCCTGGAGAGCTGCTGCTGGATTTGAACCACCAACCCTGTGGGTCACAGTCCTGCACACAACCATGATGACACCAGAGCTCAGCCCCCTTAGAGACATTTTTAAAGAGTCATAGGGTATGTGAATTACATCACAATTTTTAAAAAGGAAAAAACACCCCAGTCATGGAATCAGAACTTGGAGTGATGGACGAACTGGGATTGATTATTTTCATTTGATTGTAATTGTGGCAGTCACCTAACCTGGTATCAATTGGAGGATGAAGAGTGTCGGGGTGGAGTCTCGCCTGTCCATCTGGAGACAGCCAATGAGACCTCTGTGTGGGCATGGTCTTCCCTTCTGAGAATTCTGAGAAATGTGGTACTTCCTTCTTGGAGGCAGGAGACATGCTCACTTCCTTGGAGACACTCGACTGACGAGGCTGGCTCCCTGTAAAACATCCCTGAGGAGAAGCCACATGAACCTACCCTGATGTGGCCAGGAACCTGGACCTAGAGAAGCTACGTAGAGACCCCTGCCAGCGCTGAGTTGCTGACAACACCACTGGATCCAAAGACGTTCGACCCACTGGATTGTGGTCATCCTGCATTTGGCACCATTGCATGTGTGTTAGTCTAAGTAGACTAGAGAGACAAATTCATAGACATGCATATGGATATAAATGAAAGGTCTATATACAAGAGAAATGGAACACTGAGAAAACATCCCAACCAAGTCCAGTCCAAAGTCATAAGCCCGATATTAGGTCATATGTCTGATACCAATCTATAAAGCCTCCTTCCGACTCATGAAGCACATGCAGTAGAGGTGGACCGGCTCTGGCAGGGGTCTCCCCATGGCTACTCATTTCCAGGGCTCAGGGTCCATCAGCAGTATTCATTGGCAGTAGAAACTTCTCAGCACTGGCAGGGGTCTCTCTGTGTCTTCTCCAGCCCCAGAGGTCTGGTTCCAACAGGGCAAGCCCATGTGGCTTCTCCTCCTGCTCCTCCATTTCCTCAGACACTGCCATCTTGTCTTGTAAGTCCAGCGACTCCCAACAATTGGGGAGATGGTCTCTCATCTCCACGAAGGAAATATCATGAGACTTCCCAGAATTCTCAGAGAAAGCCATGGCCAAACAGAGGCCTCATTGGCTGTCTCCAAAGTGACAGGCTAGACTGCATCCCTACACTTCCAATCATGAAATCAACATCAAGCACATGGCCACTATAGCATGTGTTCCATGAGTCTGATGAGGACTTTATAGATTTGTATTGGACATATGGGCTAACATTGGACTTATGAACTTGATCTGGACTGGGCTGGGATGTTTCTTCACTGTTCATTTCCTCTTGTATATCAACCTCTCCCTTATATCCATATGCATGTTTATGAACTTGTTTCTCTAGTCTACCCGGACTCACACTGTAATTAATAATGACAAAGCAGACAGGCCCAACACTCCGTGGATCTCAGTCACTAAGTCTGTCCGTGTTTATGGCGTTCCTGCCTCCCTAGGTGGAATGTCAGGGAATCCCAGACAGGCCTCCTCGAGAAAGGAACAACGGACAAGAGACAGCTGGCACAGCGCCCAGCAGTGAGAAACTTTCACAGGTTGTGGGATGAAGTCCTATCGTGAGCCCCTAGATATCGTGCTGGGCTGCACTCATCTTCCGTGGTGCGGGAGAGAAGCAGATGAGGCCCACCTTTGCCCAGAACCAGGGAGCGAGGAAAGGGGACAATCCCTGCTGCTTCTGCCCTATCCCAGAACGAATTCCCCTAGCCAAGAGAGCCCAGGAAGGATGCTGTAAGCGTTGGAAGGAAAAACCCCAAACAGTGGGACATATGAGGCGGCACCTGGGAGATCTGGGCACCACTTTTAAAGGCAGAGAGGGACAATGGCCCTTTTCCAAAGTGCAGTCTGAGAGAGGGGGCATGGGTCTTCTCCCACTGGAGCAAAGTGAACAGGGGGAGGAGAGATGCGGTGAACTCCAGTGGGCCTGCGGGGATCAGAGGGCTCGGCGGACTGCCCTTGCAGGGCTGATAGCGCCCAATTTTCCAAGATTCTTATTTTATGCATTCCACATTCCAATTAGCCATAGACGTTTACAGTTCTTCCTTCTCACGTGGAGCTACGACCATCAGCCAAATGAAGGTCCTGAAACGCTGCTCCATCTATCCCTTTGAGGAGGCAGCTGTGTCCGGGTGGTATTGTGAGTGCCATCCAAGAGGAGGGGGCACATATTTGGGCACTATACCAGACACTATGGCGCTACTCATTAGGCTTTCAGTAGCCAGAATTAAGGACACAGCTACCTATCTCTACTTAAAACCTTGCATAATTTTATGCCACGGTTAGCTTGTTATTGGCTCTGTCCATGAGGCTGCACGTGTTGATGCTTTTAATATTATGCTTTGTCTGCATCAGGATTGAGGAAAGATCCACGAACCACCTGCGATGTGTAGATACTACCACCTCTCCCTTGCTGATGAATTTCAAATTTGTATTATTAAAATCTTCCCCATTGGGACAATAGGCAACATCACGAGAAACAGACAAAAGGCTGACGTTGACAAGGACGTCATTTTGTTTGAATCCAGGTTTCGTGTCATTTGGGTCCATCATCAATGCTCGAGAAGCAGCAGCTAGGAAAGCAAGCCATATGGCACACCGAGCAATCTGTGTCCCAGCCCTCTTGAAGGCATCTCAAAGCGAAGATGCCATTTCAAAGACCAAGGCCTGACCAAAGCCGGCTTTCCCAATTGCCTCCCATGCATGTGAGAAGTGGACCATAGACATGGAAGATGGAAAGAATTGATGCTTTTGGCATGACATCAATCGAGAACATTCACTGCACCATGGACTGTCAGAAGAACGGGCAAACCTGCATTGGAAGAAATAGAGCCAGGACGTTCCTTAGAGGAGAGGATGGAGAGACTTTGTCTCATGTGCTGTGGATCTGCCGAAAGGAGAGTCCCGTCCCTGGAGGACTTCATGCTCGGTAGAGAGTCAGCAAAAAAAAGGGGAAGAGCCTTGCCAGGTTGACTCCAGAAACAAAAGCAGTGGCACTCATATGTCTGTGTAAGAGGCTTGACAGTAAACAAGCGGTCATCTAGCTCAGAAGCAACAAAGCCCACATGGAAGAAGCACACCAGCTTGTGGGACCATGAAGTGACAAAGGGATCAGGGATCAGGCATCAAAGAACTAAAAATCATAACACTGCATGTTCACCTTCCTGATATGATCGCTGATGACAAATGCATGCATAAGCAAATGTGAAGAAAGCTGATGGTGCCCGGCTATCAAAAGATTCAGTGTTTGGGGTCATAAACACTTGAAAGTAAACAATTGGCCATCTAGCTCAGAAGCAATAAAGCCCACATGGAAAGCACACCAGCCTGTGTGACCACGAGGTATTGAAGGAACCAGGTATCAGGCATCAAAGAACTAAAAATTGTATCATTATAAAGGAGAGGGCGTACAGATTGGGGACCAAAAGCCCATCAATAGGTGAAGCGACATCTCTACAGAGGGATTGCAAGAAGGAGATGAGCCAGTCAGGGTACAATGTAGTAACAATGCAACTTTCCTCTAGTTCTCAAATGCTTCCTCCCGCCATCATGATCTCAATTCTACCTGACAAATCCAGATAGACCAGGCGATGTACACTGGAGCCAGAAACATGGGGAATTTAGGATAGATGATTCCTTCAGGATCATTGGTGGGAATGGTGATACCGGGAGGGTGGAGGGATGGTGGAATAGAAAGGGGAAACCAATTTCAGGGATCTACATATAACCTCCTCTCTAGGGTATGGAAACAGGGAGATGAGTGGAGGGATACATCAGAAAATGTATGATATGAAAAAGTCATAACAATTTGTAAATTATTAAGGGTTCACGGGGGAAGGGGAGTGGGGAGGGAGCTGGTACTGGAGGCCTAAGTGGAAGGAAGATGTATTGAGAGTGACCATGGCAACAAGTGTGCCAATGATCTACATACAATTGACATATATAATGATCATGATGGGAGTTGTATGAGCCCCCAATAAAATTATTTCTTAAAAAAGAGCTTTCTATTGAGAAGTACATCATACATCAGGAAACCATTTCCAGCCCAGTCCAACAAAGTCCTTAAGTCTGTAAGTGATATAATCTAGTCCATATATCATGAAGCCCCATGAGAAAATGCAGAGTGCGGGGACATTGCCAATCGGTAAGTACAATGGCAGTGGCTCTGGCAGGTCTCAGAGTGGCTAGCCAGCCAGAAGGTGAAGGTAGAGAGGGGATGGGGGAGTGGGTGGAGGTTCCCAGAGCCCTCCTTCAAAGGCCACGCCCACAAGGAGGCACCACCAGGCTGTGGTCTGATTGGCAGGCTAGACTCCACCCCTACCTTTCTATGTCTCTTCCAGCTGGCCTGAAATGATGTAACTATAAGTGGACTTTTGGTTTGTGGTACAAGATGGATTGACAGTAGCACGGAGTGTCACACTGGCTACAGCGATGGGCTCAAATGCAGGAAAGATGGTGAGACCTAAGGCTCGGGGTTGGGCGCTCAGCTGCTGTTGAACACAGTGTCCCTACAAGCCACAGGAGAGCGTTAGTGGCTGGCACCTGGCTGCTGATTCACTGAAGAAGCCTAGGTAGGGGAGGCAGCAAGTCTTACTGCTTCCTGTCCCTGAATAAAAGCCACAGTTCCGGGAGAGAAGCCTGAAACCCACTTAGGTGAAGTGTCTGTTTGCCTAATCTATTTTTCCTCCCAGAAGTGTAGCAGGGAAAGTAATTGTCCATCCATCTCTGGCCACAGAGGGCATTATCCTGTCATTACTGCGGCTGCAATCTCATTTAGCCATCAGCTGCATCTGTGAGCCCTCAATTCATTAAGCCATCGAGATAAGCAGGCGGTGCCCTGTAATGAGTGTGAGGGCAAGTTGGCGTGGAGAGCTTGAAGAGATTAGTCAATAAAAACCTCTCTGCAACATCATTGCGCATGGCGGAGACTCACAGAAGAGGCGTCTCCTTGGAGAATTAGCTGGCTGGAAAAACCACTCTCCATGACGAGGCCTGACAGAGTCGGAAACCACAGGGGCAGATCTGTGTCCTGAGGAGAGATAGGAAGGCCAAGGCAGTAGAAAGAATGGAGGAACCTGGGGACCCCACGGTCCCTGGAGCCTGAGAAGAGAGGCCGGGGTGATCTGTTTCCTGTGGAGTGCCTGCCATCTCACTCTGCACGAGTGGGGTCATCACAGCCGGGATCAAGTGTCACGGCCCCTTGTTTTGACTCGCTTGGTTGCTTTGGAGATGGGGATGGGGCTTAGGGAGGGTTTGGCCCTGTGTCTGCAGACCCAGGAGCTGGGAGGCAATTGGCCTCACTGGTGCCAAGGGCTCATCTCTGCAAACACAGCCTTGAGTTCCACTGACCTGTATTTAGCGAAGGCTTCCTACGTGCATGGCACCTCAAAAAGCAACCCCAGGATGAAGGCAGCACAGGTTCTGCAGCTTGTAACCCCACACTCACACATAACCACGGTCTTCAACACAAAACCAAGGACCAGGAGCCAGCCAGAGGACGCAGGTAGAAAACCAATTTATCCTAAAGATCTGCTGCTGCCACTCATGCTCTGTTCATGTAATCTAGCCAAGTGCTTATAAACATGTCTTAAAAACCCATCGGTCTTTGAGATTATGTCTACATTCTATCAAATCTCAAGATCTCAAAGCAGGAGAGAACACATACAAAGTGTAATATTAAAAGCATCAACACGTGCTGCCTCAAGGACAGAGGCAATAATAAGCTACACATGGCATAGCATTATGTAAGGTTTTACCTAGAGATAGCTGTGTCCTTAATTCTAAATCCGAATGTTTTCAAAGCCAGAAAAGGGGGCAGAAAGGACACAGCTAAGTTGGGACATTCCCTGTCCACTGCCCCACTGGTCAACTCCCCACCCCTCTCCTGAACTAAGAACAGAGAGCTGCTGCCAAGAATCCAAGACCTACACTTCCAGCAACAGTCTCGTAGCTTTAAATGTACTCATGTGAAATGCTAGAAAACAAAGATGCTAATAGTAAACAAATATTTTCTAGATTAAGTAGGTAAGAATTTAAAGATGCTAAAATATATTAATTTTATTAAAGTACTAAGAGCCTATACATACCAATAAATCCCGTGCCATGTCTAAAATGATGCAAATGTCTTTCCGTATTTTATTTGTTTATGTGTTTGCCATGCAAATGAGCTTCTACCATTGAAACACCCGGGAATTAGGCAAAGCTGGGCCTGTGGAGGAGAAAGGTGACCGGGAGACTGTGTGCTGTCTGACAGCAACATCCAGTGGGACTGGGGCCAGGGGACTGAAATAGGACCACTGAATTATACCCTTACCTACTGAAAGAGATTCAGGGATATGCTAGGAATAAATAGAAGTCAGGAGGGCAGGTGCCCTGGCAGGAAGATGTAGAAGCAATACACAGACTATTTTTCAAGGGATGGGAGCACGGCGGGGATCCGCAATACTCGAACAGATCCTCAGGAGTGACCTTGCGATTGTGGGGGAAAAGACAGACAGACAGCGAGGCACAGGGGCTCTTTGTCCCTATATCAGGACCATGAGAGTGGATGTATTTTCCCAGTGTGTGTATATAATGGGACTTACAGATCTTTCAACCGGCAGACACATCATTCAGCAAGCATATTACATAGCCAATGGGTAATAGCGTAAACGGGGAGCATAATTAACCTGCAAGGAGGTGAGTCGTCATCTTGACCTAGTACTAGTGGACCTCGGACGCCCTCAACCTTGGTCTAAATATGCATGTGCATTTTGCTGCTATCCACTCCCCACAGACGAGATGTGGCCGTGTGTGGACAGCTATTGGGAGCATGAGAAAGGACAGAGGGCTTTCGAAGAGGGCAACTTGCAAAGTTGACAGGCACTTCTTGTGCTGCCTTTCTTTCTATCAACTACAGGTGGGGGGGTTTATACTTGCGAATTCAAACAGTTGAGCTTCCCCCCTGCCCCCCAGGTCTTCTGCATCACTGTGTTAATATCAGTCTGAAGTATACTTCAAAATGATTTTTAAATAGGAAAAGGGGATAATATACACATATGGTATCAAGGATGTGCTAAAAAGGTATATATCAATCAGGTATCAGGCATCAAAGAACAAAAATCAAAATCAATGGACCAATTGACTCCTGATATGATCGCTGAAGACAAATGGATACAGAGGCAAACTGAGTGAAAGAAACAGGTGGTGCCCAGTTACCAAATGATTAAATGTCTGGAGTCTCAAAGACTTTAAGATAAATGAGTCACCATTCAGCACAGAAACAGCAAAACCCATGTGGAAGAAGCACACCAGCATGTGTGATCAAGAGGGCCTAAAGGTAGCAGGTTTTGAGCATCAAAGAACAAGAATCTCATCATTACGAATGAAGGGGAGGGCAGGGTGAGGACCTAAGGCTCACTGGTGGGTAATTGGTCACCCCTTTACAGGGGAATCATAGGGAGGAGACAGACCAGTGAAGGTGCAGCCGGGCAGTGTGATGATGCACACAATTTTCCTCTAGTTCCTGAAGGCTTCCTTCCTCAACTATCATGTTCCCAACTCTATCTTACAAATCCAGCTGGACTGGAGAAGGTACACTAGTAGAGAGGGGAGCTGGAGATATGGGGAAACCAAGATGGATGAGCCCCTTGGGGCCAGTAGTGAGATTGGACCTGCTGGATGGGTAGAGAGAAGGTGGGGTAGAGAGACGGAACCAACTGCAAGGATATACACATAAGCTCCAAATTGGAGGACAGACATCAAAGGAGTGGGCAGGGGAGAGGTCGGGCAGTGTAAGATATGACAGAACAATAATAATTTATAAAGTATTGAGGGATGGTGGGGAAGGGAGAGCAGGGGAAGAAGGGAAAGGATGGGAAGCCAACATTAAGGGCTCAAGGAGAAAGGCAGATGTTTGGAGAATGCTAACACCAGCAGACATGTGAAGGTGCTTGGCACAGTATATTTATTTATGTAGTGTGAAAAATGATGTACGAGCCCCCATTACAATGATTTTTAATAAAGAACTTTTTTCCTAAAAAAAAAAAAGTATATATCCACACCTCACTTATCGATATGGCTTAGTTCCAGAGACCAAGTAGTTATTTGAAAACAGGCCTTGTGCAAAAAATAGAGTATGAACACATCAGATCACAAAATCTCAGGTGACTGTAGCATGCCTTAGCTGCCAATATACATTGCATAACTAACACATTTCACATTCACCGAACTGCCAGATCAGATCGTCAGACCATTGAGCACTAGGATCCAGACAAGGTCACCTAACCTTAATCTTCATAGGCAGGGCTCTTTTCCCCACACCCCATTCCCATCATTCATTACCATTAGAGTATGGCTATGACTGCCCAAAGTCACAGAAATTCTAATTATTGAATGAACACAAAATGTCAGATGAGAGCACCAGAGCAGTGAGGAGGGAGTCTAAGAGTTTGTCAAAGGTCACTATTGTTTTCTTATGAGGCAACACAAAGCAGAACCTCTACTTTTGAAGCCTTCTGCGTGATTTTAGTATCTTCCAGATATTTTTCATTATCATTGACTCAGATTTTGCACACTTGGTACTAATCAGAAAGAGTCCTAGATAAAGCCTACTTTATTTTTATGTCTTCCAACCCCTGCAGCAACTTCCCCTTTATTTAGTAGATACCAAGATGACTCAAACTATGCGCTTCCAAGTAGCTGAAAGCAAACCACATCATCCATGCGTGCGGGTTTTAATTTACCATGCAGAGCACGAAGGCTTTTTACGAGCTTCTTAACTCAATCTTGAGATAAAGCTTTAGAAATCTCAAGCCCTTTTCAGGTTCTTTTCTGTACAATAGGGCCCTACGAAATCTGCCACGTGTTAGGAAGAGATTTAGCCACAGAGGTTTGTAGGCAGCGCACGCTACAGCCCTCCGCGCCTTTCAAACGATTCAATTTGTTACAAAGTTACTGATTAGGTGGTGCCTGGGATTCGACGCCCCGGCTGCAGGCTCCCAGCGGGGCGGGGGGGGGGGGCATTACTGGAAACCCTCGTCCTGGTTAGCCTCAGACGCAGCAACTGCGACATCGCGATAGCGGGGTATGCCGCCGTCCGACGCGAAAGCCCAAGAGAAGTCAGCACCGCCAGGCCACAAGCCAAGGGCACTCGGTGTCCCCGCGCGAACCCGGGAGGCAGTCCCCTCTGCTCTACGCTGTCCGTACTCCAAGGAGACGCTGAGCCACGCACGCACGCACGCACGCGCCGCTCCAACCAATCCAAGACCTGCCCTCAGCTGAGCCCGCCCACCGCGCGCGCGCACGCCCTCACCTGATTCGGTAGAAGCAGGTGCCGTCTTTCACTGGCCGGTTCCTGGATCCTGATTGGCTGGATGCGGATATGGGCGGGACGAAAAGAAGCCGGCCGGGAAAGGAGAGAGAGGGTAGAGGGCGGGAGCTGGTGGGAGTTTAACGCGGTCCTGTACCTTGTGGTAAGTGAAACATGAGGGACTATTAGGAGCGGAGGGCAACCGACCACCGGTCGGGATGAAGCGAGGGAACGTTCGGCAGAATCCGGGGCGGTGGGGAGGGTGGGTTGCGGCCGCCGGGCTGGGTGGTGGGGG
>PVJH01027696.1:0-28472 GCA_004026705.1 Nesogale talazaci | reverse complement strand
ACTTTTGTTTCAGTGGGCTTATAAAATAACTTACATAATGAATCAAAACCAGAAAATCGATATAATTTCCTTTACGCAGGAATTCAATAAAATTAAGCTGAATTAAAACAATTTCTCAAATTCATATAGAATAAATAGTAACATCCAGTGGAAAATAACTGATTAGGTTAGTGGAAAGATGAGTCATGTGGCTCTACCAGAGAGATTTTTCTACATGTAAGTTCAAGTCAATATTACTAAAATTTCTCTATCATTCCTAAAACCAGCCTGGATACAGAAATGATTTCTACTTACGTTTCTCTTGCAATGATTTTACTTCCAATAGCAGCTTGAATTGCTATTTCAAACAGCTGCCTAGGAAGAGAATCCTTCAGACGTTCACATATGACTTTGCCAACAGTATGTGCTTTGTCTCTGAGAAGGAAATGACACAACTCTTTGTATAGTCAAGATAAGAACATTTGAAATGTTTTTGAGGTATACCCAATATAAGAGTGATTTCTTTAAGAAAGTTCAAATGAAACTTGATAATCATAAATATCTCATTTGTGGACCATGTATAACTTCTAGTTGCAAAATTTTTATATAATCTGAATGCTTTCAAGATTTCTATGAATCATGCATTTTAATAAGCATACACAAAAATATATTTAATGTAATTTATGAACTAACCAATTACATTATTAAATAAAAGGTACATTTCAAATAAAATCCATTCTTAATGTCAGCTCCTTCATCTAGAGAACACATCTCTTAGCATTTTATAATAGAAAGGTCCTGTTAATCTGCTTAAGAAAATCCTCTGGCACCCAGCTCCCGAACGATAAAGTATCTGGGATTGTGAAGGCTTGAGGGTGAACAAGTGGCCATCTAGCCCAGAAGCAGCAAAGCCCACATGGAAGAAACACACTAGCCTGTGTGATCACAGGGGCCAAAGGAAGCAGATAACCAAGCATCAAAGAACAAGAATCACAACACTACAAATGGTGGAGGGAGAGCAGAGTGGGGACCCAAGGCCCACCTGTGGGTTACTGGACACATGCTTACAGGGGAGTGGTGTGGAGGAGACAGGCCAGTAAGATGCAGTGAGGTGGCGATGAAGCATACAACTTTCCTTTAGTTCCTGAAGGCTTCCTCCCCCCAACTATCATGGTCCCAGTTCTACCTTACAAATCCAGCTGGACTGGAGGGTACACTGGTAAAGATGGGAAATGGAAATACGGGGAACCTAGGACAGATGAACCCCTTGGGGCCAATAGTAAGAATGGGGCTACTGGATGGGTGGAGGGAAGGGGGAGGGGTAGAGAGGGGGAGCCAACTGCAAGAATCTATACGTAACCTACTAGGAGGACAGACATTGATGGAGAGGGTAAGTGAAGACATCGGGCAGTGTAAGCTATGACAAAACAATAACAATTCATAAAGTATTGAGGGCTGGTGGGGGAGGGGGGTGCTAGGGCGGAGGGGGAAAGATGAGAAGCTGATGTCAAGGGCTCAAGTCGAAAAGTGGAGGTTTGGAGAAAGATGACAGCAGCAGGTATGTGAAGAAGCATGACACTATGTATTTCTGTATCGTGAAAAACGATGTATGAGTCCACAATAAAATGATTAAAATACTCCAAACCCTAAAAAAAAAAAAAAAGGAAAAGAAAATCAGCCAATGAAGCTCTGTGATCACCATAATGAGATCTGGACAGTGGTTCATTTTATTTCTCAGAAGGGCTGGCTTGATGGCAGGTAATGACAATTTAAAACATTCTATTAGTCATTTTACTGTGTAGATGTATTTATACTTAAAGTTTGGGTCATATATTACTTAATGTAAACATTTTCCAGTGTCACTATTCTACAATAGTTTTATGACTTAAGATAGGTTGAATAATTGCTCTGTGGTTAATTTAATAAAGTTACATTTACTGAAAATGTTGACTTCAATTTTCATTATTTTGTTTTATGAAATATAAAAAAAAACCTCAAGCTTAACTTTATCACAGCTTAAAAAACTTTTTTTGTTGTTGTACATGATAAGGGAACAGTTGTTTCTATACTATGCTATTAGGAAATCATAATGTATCCCTGCTTTGGAGAAGGAGATACAGTGGGTTTTCCCTTGGGTTGCTAACCACCAAGTCAGAAGTTCGAAACCAGACACCCCTTGGAGAGGAGGTTTTCTACTCTCATGAGGAATTCGTCTCGGAAATCCACTTTGTCCTAGAGGGTCTCTATGAATTGGAATCAACTCTTTGACAGTGAGTTTGCTTTCCTGCTTAGATAAAAGGCGCAGAAGAAAAAAAAAAGGGACCACTAATATAAGGAAGTTATCTTAATTACCTTTACAATAACTACACACATATCAAAAGTAATTATTTTCACATTCTATGATTTATTTTCAACTTACTTGTGTACAACTGTTACTAGCTCATCTACAATATTTCCATTCAGTAGAATATCCATTTTTACAAGTTCCGCAGTCTGGTAACCTGCATCTTCATAATCAAAGCTAACACGAAAAAAGGAAAAAAGTCCAAGTGATAAGCATATTTATCTTCTAATTTCCAGATTTTTTTCTAACCTTTAAAAACTGTGTTCTATCTGAACCCACCTCCACTCCCAAACCACTTTTCTAACATACACATACCTTTCTATGAAAATATTACGTACAGATTCAGCTTAATGGATCTAAATGTTCATAGCAAGCAAAAAGACTTTCCTCATCTTTTTACATTTATATGAAATGAAGGGCAAAATAATGACTGGGCATGAGAGTAGGAGGTGGGCGTTTCAGAGTGAGGGAAACACGGTCTAGAGGAGGAAGCTAAAGTCAGGAAAATGGATCAGGAAAAAGCCCACAGAAGGCAAATGTCAATTCCTTCCCAATGTCCTCAGCAGTTGGATGTTCCATATGCTAGCTTTGTTTAGTTTTCAGGAAGTAAGGACACCAATATGTTTATGTGTTAATAAAGATGACTTTTGGGGTTTATGTTTGGCTATTTAGTGTCACACCTTTGATCACAGAAGCTTTTGTGAGAATGCATATAAAACTTAGAAATGGGCCTTAAGTATGACAGGTGTTTAGAACTGAGGTTAGCAATGTAAACAATGACTGTCAGCCCTGTGGCACCCCTATAAAGTCTGATGATCTGCTCCTATAAAACTTACACCCAAGAAAACCCTGTGGTGTAATTTTAGTTCATAATACATACGAGCTCCGTGAGTATGAATTGACTGAGTGGCTTATTTTATTACTATCAATACAGCCGAAGCCCACAATGCTAGTCAAAACTGATGTGTTTATTTAACCAAACACTAGAGTGACATTTTAAATTTTACTTAAAATTCTTCCTAATATGGACAATTATCCTTACTGTGGTCCAACAAATACTACCAGACTGTCTTGCTATCTTTATTATTCCACAGTGATATTCCCCCCTTTCATCAAGCTCTTCTTCCTGCTATATGCTCCTGTAGGACAGGGCAATGGGTGTCCTACCACAGACATCTTATTTCTGGTAAAGGCCACTGCATGAAGATTTCACAATACAAGGGCTCATTTAAAAAGTTTAAATATTGAGATACACTTGTCATTTTTAAAGTGTACGTAAATGCTACTGGATTGATACAACATTTCAATCCAGAGATCAAAAGTTTTCAAAATTATGTATAGTAATTCTCACGTTAAAAACAAGAGCTGGGCTGAGCCCCGGTGGCGTAGTGGTTGTGCGCAGGACTGGGGCCCACTGGGATGGAGGTTCAATTCCAGCAGCAGTTTCACAGAGGCAAAGGCTGGGCCTCCTACTCCCACCACCAGAGGGCAGTGATGCCCCCCCCCCCCAAAAAAAAGAAAAAAACAAGAGCTATTAGTTTGAGCTAATCACTTCCCCATAAGATCATTTAGGCACTCTGTGACACCTAAAATGCTCCTGGCTCTTAGTTTTTTTAATCTTAAAGAGTCTGATTTGCATGTTTTCAAGGCAGCTGAAATTGCATAATAAGCTTAGTGTTATTAGTATACATTTGGTAAATATTTCAAAAATTTGTTCAGGGATTTGAGTTTTTCATTTAATGTTACCTAGCATATCCAGAAGATAAAGATTTCAAGGAATCATAAAAATCCACCACAATTTCATTCAAAGGGAAGAGATATTTAAGCATAACTCTATTCTGATCAATATACACCATATTCTTCTGAACTGCTCTTCGAGCCTAAAAGGGAGAAAATAAACTCTTAACTATAACTAATTCAAAAACTGAATTAAGTCAACATAAATAACGATTATAAAGTTGTAAATCTTATTAAAATTCCTAGTGGTAGTGCAAAGAAACTAAATATTCCTTTAACAGTCTAGTAAAAACTTCACATTTTAGCATTCTTAGAATAACTTTTAATATTTCCTTTGTATCTAACTTTCTTTCCTAGTTACAGTGTTCCATACAATAAGAAATCAAATGAAAGTAGAGTTTTGCTATCTTTATTATTCCACAAGAAAGAAACTGCAGGGCTGAGCCCCGGTGGCGTAGTGGTTGTGCGCGGGACTGCGGCCCACTGGGACGGAAGTTCAATTCCAGCAGTGGGGCTGGGCCTCCTACTCCCACCACCGGAGAGCAGTGATGCCTGCCCCCTCTTCCCCCCCCCAAAAATGAAAGGAACTGCAGACCCTGAAAAGCCTAGTTTGTGGGACAGAATTTAAATTCAAGTTCCCCATCACCACTTGAGAGTTCTTTCCAAAATGGTAATTGTCTTTCCCAATCTGGAGCCCTTGAGTCATTTTAACTTGTGTTTGAAATTGTTCAATTTTGAGTAGGCAAGATAGCTTACATATTTATATTTTATGTATTTCCACCGACTCAGATTCTTTTGTGTTCAATTAGTCCATTAACACATGATAAAAAAGGCTGATCACAGATTTAAAACAAAGCTACATCCCTATATACAGATAAAGAAGCCCTTGTGATTCTGTGGACTAGGCACGGGGCTGCTAACCTGAAGATCAGCAGTTCAAACTCATTAGACTGAAACTCACTCATGAAATAAAAATGAGAGACTCTGCGCAATTAAAGTTTTACCGCTTCAGAAACCTTACATGTGTCAGAATAGATTTGACAGCAGGGAGTGTGTACACGGAGTGTACATGGGTAGTGTGTGTGTATGTAGATATAAGTATCTATGAGATAGTTTAGAAAGTTCCAAATGCTTAGCAAAAATATATTTTTCAAACTGGACTATGAACTAATGTTTCAGATGAATAATGCATACTTTTATATTAAACTGGATTTAATACCAGCATTTTTATACCTGGCAAAGCATCATTATTTTCCCAATGTATTCATCTGGTGTGATAATCGTACCCAAAACAACTGGTTCCAAATACTCTGTGACTTTTGATTGATCGGGGAATTGTGCAGGATTGATGATTGTAATTTCTTTTTCTCTATATTCCTAAAAATGAGAGAAAATAAAAACTACAATAGTTAAAAGCACCTATTAATATAAAAAGCATATGATTTAATAAAAAGTAGTAATTAACTTACTATAGTTTGGGATTTACTTAACTAATGAATTTATTAGAATTAACAAAGGGAATTATTAAGCTAGAATTTTATTGCAACGTATTTCAAATTTTTAAAGAATCCTATTATAACCTACTAAATCCTATTAATTCTTTTTGATAACTGTAATGGTATAAATAAAATTGACAAACTTGAATACAAGATTTCATAGTGGTTCACAAAGTATTTTACTGACATGTTCAAAGACCTGGAGTTAAAAAAAACAAGTAATAAACACTAGCATGTCTCAAGCTAAAAGAACTGAAATGTCGGTTCTTGAGTTGCAAATATTGAAAAATTCTAAGAACAAATACTGAATGGTACAGGAATCACCAGTAGATAGAAATAATACAGAGTCACTGTGCCAAAGAAGTGGTAAACATCTGAACATTTCAGGAGATACCAGGAACCCAGGAGGGTATGGGAAGAAGTCCGAACTGCACTGAAGCGAATGGAAATCAAGAACCCAGAAATGATGTAATACCACTTAAAGTAAAGGACATGCAACACTAGAAGCAGGTACTTGCCTATACCTAGTGATTTGGATACTGCTACCTAGCCAACAGATTGGAAGAAATCCATATATGTGTCCATTCCACAGAAAGGTGATCATTAAACTATATGACGATACAGTAGGATTTATATCACAAAATTTTACTTAAGATCATTTAAAAAATGGTTGCAGCTGTACATTGACAGTGAACTATAAGAAATTCAAACCAGATGCAGAATAGGACCTGGAACGAGGCATATGCTTGTGGATGTTAGATGGACGCTGTGGTCAGGCGAGTTTGATAATGGGATTGGCACAGTGGCTGCAACAATGGGCTCAAATATAACTACAGTGGGACTGGCCAAGGTTTTGTTCTTTGGTACATAGGGTTGCTATGAGAAGGAAACACAACTTCTAAATATTGTACTCTTATTATTGAAATTTATTAAATACATTTCATTTACTGTTTAAAAGTGGAGTTGAAGCGTACCTTTTTAATCTGCCTTGTCATCATAGCGCTCACTGTGTAACGATAACCACTAAAATAAATGCTTCATTTCACTGTAAATTTACCAGTACCAAAGTTAATACTTGCTTAAAATATTGCCACAAATATGTAATTATTTCCTCTATAATTAATGTAAAATCTAAAAATGCCCAGTGCCATGTAAGAATATGTCACTTCTGGTACATTACCCATTACATAAACTATTTTCCTTCATGTATTGTATTTAGAAAAGTATTCTCATCACTTAATCCAGTTTCTCTTGTAAATAACAAAGTAGTGTTTGTAAAATGAAGACTAGCTGGTTAAGTAAAATATTGCAGAAAAGAGTTTGCAAATTTTGTCTATATTATTATAAAGCAATTCAAATTTTGCTATTTCTATTTAAAAATTAATTAGGATTAATATGTACAATGCAAACAGCATACTGAAAGTTTCTCTTGCATTCTGCATACACGCATGGTCCCTGTAATTTTCATAAAAGTATTAAATATAGTACCTTTATTAATTTTGCTGATGAAAGAACAGCTTTATATGGAACAGTGGGAGTTGTCAAAATAACAGAAGCATTATATTCTTGCTCTAGCCGCTGATTGAAAACTTCCATATGTAAGAGTCCAAGAAATCCCAACCTGCCAGGGATAGAAGGAAATTCCAACATGTTTATTTCTCAGTGACAATACTCTTTTTGATAAACATGTTGATATGTGGGGGTACTCCCCCACCTCAAAATAGGAAAAAAGCTAAGCTGGGTAGAACTTTTCATAGTACACAATTTTTTTCCGTTAGGAGAGCACTGAACAACTTGTTTTTTGTACCCAGTGGCACTGCCTGGGAAGGCTATTATGGTCTCAGTGAATTTTTTGGTAAAAGCTGTTTCATTCAACCTTGTTTTTTTGTGATGGTGTTAAGAGAACACCGTCAGCAGTTTAATTTTGTTTCCTGCTCAGGAAAATGCCGCAGAAACTACTGTGATATTGTACACAGCTTACGAGGAAAAACTCAAGGGTACGAATGAAATGCTGATTGATGACAACCTCTTTCTGGACATCTGTCAACTTCCCAAAGGGAAGAAAATGTTGACTCATAGTGCATTTAGAATTTGTTCTACCAAGTCAGACTGGTACTCAAACTTTCTATGTAGAGGTTCTGAAAAGGTTGCATAACAGTGTGTGACAAAAAAAGCCTCATTTTTGGCAATGATTTTTCCACCACAATGCACCTGCTCACGCAGCCATCTCAGTGTGCCAGCTCATGACAAAACACAGCATGCTTCTCTTGCTCTATGCAGCATCTCACTCACCTGACCTTGCTTTGTGTGACTTTCTGTTTCCACGAATAAAGAGGGGCATGAAAATAAAGCAATCTGATAACTGAGATGAAGTGAAGAAAATAAACGAGGGAGGTGCTGGCAGCCATCCCAGCAGATGAGTTTGAAAAAGGTTCAAAATATAAAATCACATATTTGACAAATGTATAATAATGAGTACTTCGAAGGTGCTAAGGTTGCTTTGGTACCCCTTTCTACTTATGAGGACTTAATTCAACCAAGTCGCATCAATTAGATGTGATTCTGGAATCACTACATAACAGCCATGGTACATCAATCCATGGAGCGATTGGCAGACTTGTTTTCGTTCATTTTTACACTAACATGAACTTACCTTCAGCAATGTACAAGAACTCTGCACCACTTAAACTTTACTTTTTTAGAAAAATAGGATTCTCTTAACGCAGATGAATCTTACCTCCAGCCAGCACCTAAAGCAAGGCTACTATCCCGATGGACTGTGACACTAGAGTCATTTAAAGTGAGCTTTTCCACAGCACTCTTCAGGTTATTATATTCAGACTGGTCAATGGGATACATTCCTGGGGACACAATGAAGCCTAATTACCATATGTGATAAGATGCCTACAGCCTTAATCTGATATAGACGGCTAGATTAGGGATGTGCCACCAAGTTCAGTATTAATCACTTAATTTTTAAATTACTTTCCCATTATTTTATTGACAAAATACTGATTTGCTAAGTAAGAATATTGTATTGGCTTTAAAGTATTTTACATGTTATGAGCCTTAAATAAATTTAAAACTAGAATCATATACCGATCATACATGCATTTATACATCCTTGGCTAATTATGAAAATACATTGCATGTTAAACAAATAGTACATGCCATGCTATAATCACAAACTATAAACATTAAGAACAGAAACAATAGCTACACTGAACTTTCAATTGCTAAAACATTTCCCAAATTGAAGATATTCTTAGAAATTAAGATTCATGAGTCTTTTACATCTGACGCATCTGAAGCTCATATCCATCAAGTCCTCCAAAGTCTGAAGGACTGACTGTTAAACAATGGAATTAAGTTTTTCATTCCCAACGAGAAACAACAGGGAGGAAAGTGAAGGCTGGGTACTGAGTAAAACAGGTTTCAAAAGTCTGCCCACATCTCAGCACTACATAATACACACTTAAAGTAATCCCTGGCAGGTGACACTATTCTGTCATGTGCACACCACTATAATGCAGTGTTAAAGAAAGGCCAGCTAAGAGGAAGACATTGGGTGTGAGCCTACTCAATAATTTAACACTTTTTGTTTCAGATACAAACTGGGCTAACTCCTAAAGAAACAAAGGGAATTCCCAGTACAATACTCTTCATTATATCATTGTTTATTTCATAGAAAATGTTGGGAATAATTTCCATATGAAGTTACATCATTACATATGAAATTACAAACATGTAAATACACACATAAATCAACTAAAAAGCACATGCTCACTTTAGTAGTGACTTAATTATCTTCGAGTCCCTCTTGAATTGCACAGGTTTTCAACCTCTGAATTTATGAACTCCTCACCTGCAAATACCATTGGTTTTGCGGATTTAAATCCAGGCAAGGGCTCCACTGGTTGTTTGGGTAAATATAATGTATCTCCTATTTGTGCTTCAGCAACATCTTTCATCCCAGCAATCAGATAGCCCACCTGTCCTGCATATCTAAATAAGGAAATGATATTTATAACTCTTAGTATTTCACGGGCACACACATTATTAGTTCCACCTTCTCAAGAAACTATCAGATACTCTGCAAACAAAACCTGGTCAAATAGAAAATATGTGCTACATATCAAGTCTTAAACTCTAAGGCTTATCAGCCACACCCACACCATGCCTGCCTGCAGTTCATTAACCCAGGACTTCTTCTTTTTTGGGGGGGGCGACGGGAGGGGGGGGCGCACATCACTGCCCTCTGGTGGTAGTAGGAAACCCAGCCTTTGCTCCTGTAGAGCTGCTGCTGGATTTGAACCTCCATCCCAGTAGACCGCAGTCCCACGCACAACCACTATGCCATCGGGGCTTAGCCCCAACCCAGAACTTCTATAACAAGTGTAAGGTCTTCTTCGTGACACAATGAAACCAGTAAATATGGACACATAAAACTCTTCCTATAACATTCATCTCATTATTTTGTTGATAGGAGAAAAACAAAATATTTCTGAAGATGCAGAAAAAATGTCAACTCTCAACCCAACCTGACATCAATTCAATGTTCCTCTTGAAGGAGAACAAATTTCAAATTTTCAGTTTCAGCTTAAGTTTAAAAGGAAAAGTAAATTCCTGAGCACATCTTGTCTCAGAATATAGTCAACTGATTCCTTAAGACCTTCAAATTCTATACCTAAAATAAGAAATTAAATTTAGAAGGATGTATGAGAACCTTCACAAAATATTCAGTAAACTTCTTTGTGTAGAAGTGAGACGAGAGAGACGTGAATTCTGATAGCGCTGGTGTTTAGACAGACATGATAAGACCCTGAAATGTGAACTGTAATTCGCTCCCTGACCTGGATTAAACCAAACCACACAAGCTACAGTCCTGGAGTCAGTTCCAACTCATGGTCAACCTATACAGGATCCCTGAGGTAGTGAATCTTTACAGAAGCAGGTAGCTCATCTTCTGAACACCTGCAGAGCTAGGGGTAAGCAGTTCAGTACTACTGGCCAGCACCACTTTTCTTTGACATGGAAAAGGAAGGTAAAAATACATAAAACAATTGATCACTCACAATGCCTTGCTAACCATCTTTATCACGAGTTCTAATGAATCAAAAATTTACCATGAATTCTACACTATACGAAATAGGCCTTCCTTTACAACCTTTATGTTGAAAAGTGGCATGGTCTTCAAAATGTTCATGGAAAAATTCCATTATCTTTTAATTATATTCACAGTTTTCATTATTAGTCTCATTGTATTTCCCACGGTCAATTCTGGCCATTACTCTGTGTTAAATCTAATTGCTCCACAGGATTTTTAAGGCTGTGATGATTTTGGAAGCAGATTTCCAGGCCAGTTTCCCAAAACGACTCCATGTGGGTTTGAACTGCTAACCTTTGGGGTAACAGTCAACAGCTTAACTATCTGTGCTGCCCTGGGACTCCTGCTATACATCTATGTAGATAAAATAGTTACAAAAAGTTAAATGGCAGCTATGGATAGCCATTAAAATAAACATATCAAGTATATTTTAAATTTATAAAAATTCCTACTATTGTTCACATGTAATATTCCTTTTGGCATAGCATTTACTGTATATCTACATTAAATAATCATTTGTTTTGATTTTTTTTTCTAAGTTGAGAATATGGCAGACATAAACACACATTTATTCTAATTACTAGTACAGATTACTTACAGTTTATGAGTTGGTTGCTCATTAGGGCGCAGAATTCCCACTTCGTTAACTTCATAGGACTTTTGAGTATGTGCAGATACAATTTTATCTCCTTTGCAAACCACTCCATCAAATAATGCTATATTGGCTATCACACCTCTGTACTGGTCAAAAGTGGAGTCAAATACCAAAGCTCTCAGGGGCTTTTTGTAATGCACATTAGGACTACAAAGAACAAGTAAAAAATAAATGCACACATATGAAAATATTCAAAGAAGGTGTCTATTTTAACTGAAATATACTTTAGTACCATTATTCCCAAGAATACAAAAACAGATACACCAAATAGTCAAAAGGACTTTTAAAGTAAAAGGCACAATACTTATTCATATGTTAGATTGAAATCATCAGTTTAAAATAAATTATTCCTTTTAATTAAAGAAAATGAATTACATTTTGTGCAGCACTAATTTTATCAATGTACTTAAGTTTTTTCATACCTGTATTTTCTTTACTATACTTGCCATCTATAAATTTCTAAATATTTATTACAAATTTACTCTCATTTATCAATGACATTTGTCATAGACACTAAAATAAAAGATCAACTGATAGTCGCTGGACTATTAAATAGAAATGAACAGTAGAAAAACCTAGCAAAATACTTACGGTGGTATTCTTTCAATGACTGCCTGAAGAACTCTTTCCACGTTGGTTCCAAGTTTAGCAGAAATCTATAAATATACATATGAAAAAATAAGCACATAAAGAACATACTTTTCTATCCTCAAGGCTATGATTTATATTAAGAGTTGTAAATTTGTTTGGAGAGCATGGCATAAGGAGGAAAAGCACTGTAATAACAAATGTTCTATTGTACTTACGTGCATCTGTGATTCTAAGAATAAATTATAAGAACATACAGATTTTTGAAAGAACAAGACGATGAATTGTTAAAACTCCGGGTAATATTTCTAACTGCATGAAATGTGTGACAAAATAAAGCAATTAGCCATATACGTATTTTTACTTATATATAATGCATAAGTAAAAAATATTTGACCTCCCCAACATATATGTTAAAAAAGTGTGGGTATCGCATACGTGCACCTATAAGGGATATCACTGTTCTACTGTTCACCCCAAAAATGCAACCCAAAAGACAAATGCATGCCTGGTGTTCGTCCAACAAACAAACAGACGACCTCTGGAATGCTGATTTAAAACCCAATCGGTAACTACCTTCTTTTACCCAGCGTTCAAGCTCGGTAAGCATCGGCCTTAGACCGGGTGTCTTGACTTTTAATACTACTCCCATTCAGCTGAGATAATGCTTGCTTGTGGAGGTTGCCCTGTGTATTTGTAGGACATTCAATATCTTCAAAACTCTCTACACAAGATGCCAGTGTCACACCCTTCTCCATTAGTGACACCTGAAAATGTACCCAGATACTTACTGCCAATTGACCTTTGAGGGTGCGAATATGCAGGGAAGAATCATTGCCCCTGCCTCAACTGAAAACAACTACTCTAGTTCCTTCCTGATCACTACTAGTTCCTTCTAGATCACTACTTTTAATCCCAAATACCACTGTTTCTTTGCTTTCTTCCCATCTTTTCCAACTGAGACTCAAAACTCTCACTGCCATCGCGTCTATACTAACTCATGGAGACCCTGCTAAGGCAGGGTAGAATGGTCTGTGAGTTTCTAAGAGGAACTCTTTACCGGAGCAGAAAGACCCATCTTTTCCCTGTGGAGTCAATAGTTTCAAACGGCTGAACTGGCAGTTAGCAGCCCAACTTTGAACTGCTCTAGCACGAGGGCTCCTTTTCCTTCCCTTTCTGTTCAGCTGCTCTATCAAAAGCAGGTAGCAAACCTCAACATTGTCTGCATGCAATCTTGTCCATTTACTATGTCTATGAAAAAAGCAGCCAAATATTGTTAACTCACAGGAAAAAAACTCAGATATCTATCTAGCAAGTCCTCGCAGTTCCAGGAGCGGTTCATCACCATTTTGTAAGTTTATTTCAACCTATTTATTTCCACACATTTTTCACTCTGGCCAATCCAATCTCAGCTAATAATTTAACCTCTTTAGTAAACAGAAAACATTAAAAAATTCCTCACTAAATAGAGAACCTCTCTGCATCTCTTCCACCTCTTGCTACAGAGTTATTACCAAACTATAAAACTATCCCTTGTGGTAGTTACAGAAATAAACATACTTTACCATCTAAAATTTGTCTTTTCAGTACCCACAGGAGAGGGAGAGTAAAAGCTAAGCCTTATATTCTTGCACTTACATACCTAGTACACTAGCATGTAGCTCAACACATTTTGGGCAATTATCCTTGAAAAGTAAATATTCAAATTTAAAATCACATGAATTTTGATTTAAATGAAAGTTTGGTACTAGATAATTCCAGTTATAAGGAAATAAAAAGTTTTGGTAAGGATTAATAGAAACAGTAGTAAAATTATCTTTGTCAAACTATAAAAACAATCATCAGGCTATCAAATACTTTGAAATTTCACTTAGGCCATTTACCTGAAATGAAAAAATATATAATTAATAATATTTTCAAAAAGATATTTTACCTTAATACATTCATCATGTGGAATATCAAACAACTTTTCAATTTGTTTTTCAACTCTTTCAGGATCTGCATTCTTCAAATCTATCTTAAAATAATAACAATCCATTATATCTTAATTAAAACAAAGTGACAGTATTTGAAGATAGGTAAGTGCTTACCTGCTTTTATCTAAATAACTCCACTGATTAAAAAAATTATAATACTCTAGATACAGACAATATAATTTTAGTAAATGTGACAAATGGAAAATAGAGGTCAAACAGCACAGTATATATGACAAATCTAGGAAGAAAAGTTCAATGATAACTTTTCAATTAGCACCATATGCGGTGACCTTAAGTTAAGCATGTGCCAGCATTAGAACATAAAGGCCTAATAGATTAACAACAGCCTATCTTACTTATGGGCAGTCTTGATGACTCTTAAATTTAACTGCAAAAATAAAGTATTAATATAATGCATAATTTCAAACTGGGATTCTTAATTTGTTCATTTAAAAATCTAAAAGTGGAGGCTTATCAATAGTTCAGTTTAATATTGTTATGGCTCATGTTACATGTATTATAACTTTTTCTTTCTAGATCATAAGCTCCTCTTCCTTTCCTGTGTATGGTTTATTGTCATGTAGTTTGACACACAGTTTGTTCTGTAACCCCCTTTACCAAATAGCCCTTCATCCCTTTGGGCATCTACATGCAGTGGTATAGTGGTTTGAATTGCAATTCTACCACATATAAGTAATAGTAATAAAGAATTTTTTAAAAGTGTACAGGCCACATTAAACTCATATACTTCTAGAATGTGAAACAATAAATAGTGACTTTTATCTCATAATTACCTTGTTTATAACTGGAATTACTGATAGCTGTGCTTCAAAGGCAAGAAAGAAGTTTGCTACAGTTTGGGCTTGAATTCCCTGAAAATATCAAAACATAAAACAATGAGATGACTCTTTATCCATCTATCACCAAGTCATTCAATGCCATTCATTCCATACATGCTTATTTAAACAGACTGTAACAATAAAATTTGGAAAAATGCCTCATTAACTACTCTTCTTACTTCGTTCTTCAATTTATTTACTGGGGGACAAAAACCAACTTCAGCTAACAGTAAAGCAATAACTACACCAAGCTAAGTGAAAAAAAATGTAAACCCATAAATATTCCACATAGTTTGATCTAGCAGTACTGGGGAAACTCAGATTTCCATGTTTCCAGATTATCATTTGCACCACCTCTTTTCGTGCCCAAACCATTTACTAGAGGCCCTCTCAGTGCTGGGCACTGGATTCGAAGTCTTCTAGGGGGCCCAATTGTGTGATGCAGTTTATAAAGCTTTTCCTTGCACTCCAGCACACCAATAGTCCAACTCTACTATTTAGCTATTCATGGCGACCTCCTTCTACTACAGATTAGAACTGTTCCATAGTGCTTTCTTGGTTGTAATCTTTAAGAACAAATTCTGGGGCACCGCTGGGTAGGCTCAAACCACCAACCTGTAAACTCATAGTTAGCACCACCAATTACCATTTATAAACCCTAGTCCTATGTACACAAGGTAGAGAGTGTCATTTCCCACTAGGATCAGAGAGGGCTAAAGACATGATGGAAGACAAATACAACTTTGGGTTTGGCTGAAGCAATGAGAAAACTTTATTTTTATTGTTGGTGATCATTGAAGAAAAAAAAAATGATATTGAGGTTTTTTTAAATCAACAGTTCCAAACTATCTTAAAATAATCTAAGATGTTCTAAAACCCATGTACCATTATCAAGTTCTCACAAAAACTAAATGGAAAACAGATTAAATATTATTAAAATATTTTGATAGGATGCACTTATGAATGACATACTTCTACCAAAAATACACCAGTTTCTAAATTGTAGTGAAATTGATGGTCTATTCTGTAAACCTTCACCCTTTGCACAATAAAAAAATTTAATAGTTTTAAATTTAATAGTTTGAACAGTACTTTTGAAAGTTCTCACAAAACTCCCCCAAATGTTCGTGGCAATTCATATTTTATAAGATGAACTAGCCAAATTCATAAAATGCTCTAGAACAATACTTCAATCTGACAAGATCAAAGCATATGAGGGTAGTTAAGTAATAAAATGAATCAATCTTTCTCAAAGACCTCTACACATAGTTTTAAAAAAGCCTCTTCAAATAATTTAGATAGCATGTTCAACCATATAGAATGAAAATACTCACCTGATTTGCATCGACCACAAGTAAAACACCCTGGCAGGCAGAGAGCGATCTGGACACTTCGTAACTAAAATCAACATGGCCCTGAGTTAAAAAGAAAGAAAAATACTGACCTCTTCATGTTGGCTATAATTTCTTTTTTTTTAAACTACTGGTCATTAAGGCAAATCTATTGGCTCCACTTGACAAAATATTAAATACTTGTATAAACCACTTATATTAACAGAGAGCACCAAGATAAAGCAAAGGCAAAAAAAAAACCCAAAACCCAAACTTACTGCCAATGAGTTGATTCTAACTCATATTGACTCTACATGACAGAGTAGAACTGCCTCGTGCATTTCCAAGACCGCACATTTTTAAGTAAGTACACTGCCTCGTCTCTATCCTGTGGAGCTCCCTGTGGTTTCGCAGCAGACATTGCCTTTACTAGCCCGATGTGTAACCCTTTATGCCACCAAATCTAAAGAAAGCCCCAAAGTCACTCTAGAGCGTCACAGCAATCCTAGAAAGCCGAGAGAAGTGCTCCCTCCAGTGGATTTCCACGACTGTTACTCTTTACAGGAGAGAGAGGACCATTAGGTAAGAGTTTTGAACTGGTGGCCTTGTAGTTAGCAGGCCAACACCAGAGGTTGGTGCTTAATATGAAATAAAAAATTTAAAAAGGAGCCATTTGGACAAATACAGAAAGTACAGGGTGGCTTTAAAAATAAAGGGAAAGTAAGTGTTAAGCTTACAGGTGTATCGATAAGATTCAAAAGGTACTGCTTTCCTTCACAATTATAAAAGAGAGATGCCGTCTGTGCTTTAACAGTGATTCCTCTTTCTCGTTCCACTTGCAGTTTATCAAGAACTTGCTTATTATTCTTTGTTTTATCAATTGCCCCTATAAACAAAAACATTTATCGATTGGTATTTCCACAAGCTTTTAAAAAACACTGCATATGAAATTAAAACCAAAAATTAAATTACTCATTGCCATACATAATACAAAAATGAAGATACCTGTTAATTCCAGGAGTCTGTCAGCTAAAGTACTTTTGCCGTGATCCACATGTGCAATGATACTGAAATTTCTAATATGGTCAGCGGGAAATCTTGACATGTCAAAATTCTCCTAGAAAGACGAGCAGAACTTTTTTTAATAAATCATTTTATTGATAAATAAATCATTTATTTAATAAATCTTATCATGATCAATACATACATTAATTACATGAAGACCACATTTGCAAATTGAACCTCCCCAAAGCCCCCTCTTTGCCTTGATGTTTTAGTCTCTGGCATCTGCTCCATGGCATTCAGGGCACACATGTTCCAAGGGTGGCCCTGTTTTCTCCATGCCTGCAGAATTTTTTCCCTGATTTTTTTCCCAGAGAGGGCTCTATCTGTTTTTAATCATTTTATTGGGGGCTCATACAACTCTTATCATGATTAATACATACATCAACTACATGCAGACCACATGTGCAAATTTGTTATCATCATTCTGGAAACATCCTCCTCCTACTTAGGCCCCCCGGTATCAGCTCCCCATATTTTTCCTCCCTCCACACACCCCTCCCCTATGAACTCTTGATAATTTACAAATTGTCATTATTTTGGACGAGCATACTATTTATGAGTATCAATTTTATACAATATGAAACAAGTATGTCAAAACAAAGATTACTAAGACAATCCTTCTGGAACAATTACATTTCAAGCATTTATTCTGTTCCTCTAAAAATAAAGAGCTATATGGCTATATCCCTACAACAAGGGAAGTAACACATTAAACTGCACCCCACTTCAGTCGCGTCTTGCACGTACACAGGCCCACCCTCGGCGGGGCTCCCGTGGGGGCGGGGAGGGGCGCGAGGTGGTCACCTGGTGGTCGGCAGGGCGATAGTGCCTGGCTGGGGCCCAGGGCCACGCGGCTGCCGGGCCACGCTGTCCCAGCCGCGCGGCCGGGGGCCCGAGGCCGCGTCCTCGCCGCCAGCGCCGGCCCGCCAGCACCCACACGGCCCCGGGTGGCCGGGCCATCGGGACAAGCCCCGCGGGACCCCCGAGCCGTCCCCGGGGCCGGTCTTCCTCCGGGAAGGCCCAGGCCGGGCCTGGAACCCGAGGCGGGACGTTAAGGGGCCGAAGCAGCTCGGCCCGGCTCCCCGGGACACCCGGAGCGACGGCGTCTCCACGCCGCCCGGGCGCACACGTGACGTCACGGGCCGCGCGCCAGCGTGTGCGGGCGTCACGTGATGTGGATCGTTCCATTCACGGGGGTCGGTGGGGGGTGGCTCACATCACCTTAGGTGGGTTGTGTTGACTGGAGCGCCAGTTCACTGTCAGCACTGGGTTCCTTCTCAAGACAGCCCGCGTGCTGTGCTGCGTTCTCCTCGCCCGCGGCACTCCCGCCCTGGGACAGTGGCTCGGTGGGGGCGGGGCCTGCGCCTGGGCAGTGGCCTCGTGACCATCAGGGCCTACTGCCTCGGCACTGGACTTAGAGGAGAGCGGCACGACTCCGTCGCGAATGGAAACTTGCGTTTCTTAGGACAGCCTTAGGACTTAGTCTGCGAATGACAAAAATAATATTTGAACTATTGAAATCACGGTATCTACATGGATGACTTGCGAAGTTTGGATCCAACGCAATCGTCCACTGGGGAAGTAGGTGTGGTTTGTTAGTGTCCGCAGATAAGCCGTGCTCACACATGCACACAGCAGCAAATGGTTGACTTTCAGTTTTATGAAAGCATACGTATGTCCCTGTTAGTTGAGGTGAGGGTATTGTCTAGGACAGGGGTCAGCAAACGCTTGAGACAAGAGCCAATCCTGCCCCTCCTAACAACGTTAAAATCACCCACGAGCCTTAAGGATGTTTTTCCAAAGGATGTCGTCCACCGTGATCTGAAATAACAATCTCCAAATGTTTTCAAGGCTACTTCAGAGCTGCATGTTCACACACTGCGAGCCCAGACCACTGGTCTAGGGGAAGTGTCAAGGGGGACTGGGGGTGGCAGGGAGGTTTGCAGTTCTGCAGATTGTCCAGCAACTTTCTGGTTCATTACTCTTAAATCAGATCTTTCACATGTCTTTGATCTGTGCTGCTGCTCTGAATACCCTCCCGCATCAGGATTTCAAGTTTATCTGCAACTACACTGTAAATACTTACAGTCCCTGGAGTAGCTGTCAGTATCTCATTTTTTTCACTAGGGCCTGGTTCAAGGTTGAGGTGTTTGTCAAGCCAGTTCTCACAGTCCTTTGTTCATAACTTGTTTCACAGAGTCTCTATTCTCTTAGCAAGCAGTGCAGAACCTCCGGTTCTGTCCCTGTCATCCATGGTGTCAGTGTTACCCTTAATAGTGAATTGCATCTGAAAGGAAATGATTGCAATAATGCAGGGGTCCTCAAACTTTTTAAACAGGGGGCCAGTTCACTGTCCCTCAGACTATTGGAGGGCCAGACTATAGTTTAAAAACAAAACAAAACAACTATGAACAAATTCACTGTGGGACCAGGATGAGTAAGCTGCTAAGCAGGACATTAGGGTTAGGGAGCATTACAGGGTACAGCATTAATCATACCATTCTGGTAACTTCAAGGACAGGCAGCGAGGACATTTCCTGCGGGCCAGATAAATGTCCCCGTTGAGCTGCATGTAACCCATGGGCTGTAGTTTGAGGACACCTGAAATAATGTATTCAAGGAAAGTGAAGCTGGGAAAAGACCCAAACCTTAATGTCTCAGCTGTAATCACATTGATGTTTCAGGAGATCTTTACCGGGTAAGCATACCACTGTGGCTAACTAAGGTAAGTGATGGAGTCAAGTGTTCATTAAGCAGGGGTTTGATTCAAACCATTCTCTTGAGTCTTTTAAGGATTTGCTTTTTGGCATTCCTCTGTAAGTTGGGTGTTGCAAGGTGCCTTCAAGTGCATTTGAACTGTGATTCTGTGATTGCATTCTCGTGTCCACATCTCAGTCCATCCTTTAATGGTGGGCAGACTCATTCAATGTCACTGTTCTTTAGGGTTAGGGAGCATTACAGGGTGCACCATTGATCATGCCATTCTGGTAACTTCAAGAAGAGGACGCATACATTACAAGGTACATTCTTTATCATAAAAGGAACAGTGCCAAAATTGACTATACCATCCTAGTTATATAACAAGATTAACTACACTATTCAGATTACAACATCCAAGGGAATGACAATAAATCAGAACAAAGACATACTAAAGAATAATTGTAAGTAATTCCAGTTCTCCAGAACCTGGAAACATGGGAGGACATTCTACTCAATCGATACATGGGGTTCTTCTCCTACTCGTACCCAGGAGTGACTAGGTGGAGTAATCCCCAACCACCACACCTGCTAACTACAAGGTCAGCAGGTTTAAACAACCAGTTATCCCTTGGAGAAAGATGAGGCTTTTAACTCCCGTACCACAGACACACTTGGGACCTGAGGATTAAAGTCGGAAGACACATGGAAGCAGAACACAGCTGTGCCAAGAGTGGGGGAACTCTTGCTTGGCAGACAAACAAGATCTTGCTACATCAATGTCCTGTGTGCTGTGTCAAGATATACATTATTCTGGCAATCCTGTGATGGACATTCTGTTTTATTTTGCTTATGCTTGTTCATATTAGGGTGCATAATAGATGTATTGCCAGTAGGTACCACCCTCATGAAGTTGTATTTGCTTTTCTGTTTGTTGGCAAATGAAGTCCAGGGCTGTTGAGCCTACACCGAAAGCAAATAGAACTGGGGGTGGAGGGTGGGGGGTGGGATCTAGGAGTGTGGGAGAGAGAGAAGGGAAATGATATCAAAGAATCCAGGAAGGAAAAGTATGTTTGGAGACTGATTATGGAAGTAATAGCACAATTCTGCTTAATGTGACTGAACTATGGAATGATATAACATTTGTATTGACTTAAGAGGAAGGTAGGTGGGTGGGAGAGCATAGACCCAGGAATGGGTTTTGGGCTCACACTAAATTCTAGCTTCACGTTAAGAACAATTAGTTCTTCCATCATGACCCTGCTGGATACTCGCCCTCAGGAAAGGAACACAGAAGATTTCGGTGCTAAGGGGTATAGCAAAATGTGGCAAAGAGTCCACTGGAGATGGTGCCCAGCTATCAGATAAAATAGCATCTAGGGTCTTAAAGGCTTGTCTCCAAACAAGTAGCCATCAAAGAGCGCTGGCCACTAAGTCCACACGGAAGAAGCACAGGATCACCAGTCATTGAAGGGCTGGAATGCATATAATCAGAAGTCAAAGAAGAGATCAGTCTCAGAGCCTACATTGTGAGAATGCAGTGTGCAGAAGGCCATGGGAGCCCAAGATGCATTTGTGGAACTACATAGGAAATAAACCCGTAGAGAACTACCCCTATCTAAAACTGCAGTGTGTGAGGAAAGTGATCACTAAAGAGAGTGGTTGGGAGAGAGGAGTGTAGAAGACCAAAGGCATCGATCTGACTTGAACAGTCACAACTCTTGTCAGTAAATCCCATCTATGATGCAGGCAGGACCTGATTCAGTTTCCAAACTTGTCTGTCTTTTTTATTTGCTTTGTTTGTTCATAGTTGAGTGTATCTCTGAGGCGTTCCATCAATGGAGGTCAGCCTCTTGACGCTCTGATATATGCTTTTCCCTTTTTCAGTACATGAAATTCAGGCTTGATGAAACCAGGATAGCAGTTGAATGACAGGTTTGGGGGAGGAGGGTACAGTGATGGTGGGGTAAGAGGCAGACGATGTCAAGGAGTCCATGTGGAAAAAGAATGGTTGAAAACTGTGGTGGCAATTGTACAATTCGACTCAACATGATTGAAATATGGAATGATATGTGTTAAATCCCAACTAATAAAAATGTATCAGACTCAACCTAAAGAAAACAACAACAAAGAATGATAAATTTGGAAGTCTACATTGGCAGTTTTATCCTGTCCTGTCGGATTGCTATGCGTCTAAATCAACGGAGTGGCAGTGAGTTTGAGTGAGATCCTACAGAAAGCTTTCTCTGAGGCAACTCCCAGTTCGGGGCTGCCAGGTCTTACAAGATTGATGTACCTATTAAAAAAAATGCTCTACAGGGAAAAACATTCTCTGTTTAAACTCCCTCCACCAATATGAGATTTGTTTTTTTCTTTTTGATTCCATATAATCTATATGGGTAATTTATATTATCAAAGACAACTATATTAAAGTCTTATTATTTTAATTTGCATTTACCTGCTTGATACTGATGCTAATCCAATTTAGATGCTTATAAATCTTTTTCTTTTCCACTATTACGAATTGTGTAGTCTTATTCTTTGCCCATTTTTAATATATTATTTCTTGCTCCTTATAAATGGTCTTCAAGTTATTTATGTATTCTGCATGTAAGAGGTTTTGGCTGTATAATTTCAAATATCTTCAGCTATATGCAACTTTGGTATGCCATTCATCACCCTTTTTCTTTCTTAAAGAAATTTGATATCCACATACACATTAATTTGCCACTTCTCAACTCATGCTCTTTTGGATCTAAATTTAGAAATTATTCCCTCTCCAGTTTTATACTCTAGTACCCACTAAACAACTATCAGATCTAATAAACTTATTTATATTCTGTCTTTTACAAATAGATTATTTTGTCTATATTTGGGGTTGTTTTACTTATGTATTTTTAAATACTTTTATCAATCTTTCTGTTTTATTTTAAACAGAATCATGTTTAATGATAATCTTATTTCAACCTATTTTTTTCTAGGTTTTATGTTTTATTTGATTTTAATATGTTTCTTTGAAACCACCTTTCTGAATTCTTTATATTTCACAGAAGCTCTTTATTTTGCTTTCTTTTAGTACCCAGATCTCTTTTTCATTGTTTTGCATTATGTGCACATGTCTCATGAAACCTGCCTATCCTTTCTGTTTTCAGAGTGAAAGACTGAGAAAATAAAAACAAAGAAACTTAATGGAAGTTCTTTGTGTGTGATGATAGGGTTAATCCACAATATTGATGTGGTTGGACATTGTTAACTCTAGCATTACTTTTAATAAATGTTTTAAGCAACATTCCAATTATCAAAAGTGTGATACATTTTATGTGTTGACAAGATTCCCAGTGTTGCTATTATACTGCAAAAATGCTGCCATCTTGTGTCCACAGTGTAAAATACAGCTTAGAATTTGTTTTAAAAACCAGTGTTTAAATTCTTCTGAGATTTGCTTTTAGATGTTTACATTATTTCAAAGTTTGAACACAAACCTGAACTTTAAAATCTATTTATATTGCAAGTTATAGATTATTGGGGGAAAGAAGAAGCAAACTGACTGCAGTTAAATATAGAAGTGATAGTTTATCCTCTTTTGTGAAAGACTTGAAGTTGAATCTTTATAGTTAGCATTTCACTATTATCCGGTACAAAAGCCATTGTAAACAAGGAAATAACTCATGTGGTTTTTCCTTTAAGAACTTAACTCTGACAATGGTGGGTCAAGTTGAAGAACGTGAATGAGATGACAGAATTTAGGGGAAAACAGGGTAGTCTTCAAATTTAATTTAATCTAGGTGAACCTACAGTAAGGATAGGAGGTCAAGACTGATAGGAAATGGAGATGATAGGGTTAGCGGTACACATTTTGGAAAGAAATTTAGCACAACTAATTTAAGGTAGAGAAAGAGGGAGGAACCCACGATTATTCCACATTGCTAAGCGTTAGCAGATTACAGAATGGCATTTTTGTTAACTAGAAGGAGCTTAAATAGCTAATAGCAGGGAAAAGTCTAGGGCTAGAGTTTTAAAACCAACAGTAAAAAGATAATAATGAAAACCCTGAAATAGAGACTCAGTGGTTAAGATCCAAACGACAGCACTGACTGAAGACAGTAAGCAGGGAGGAATGGAAACAGGAAGCCCATGGAAGAAGAGTACGTGAAAGTTCTTTGAAAAGATTACAATGGATGCCTTCAACCAAAATGATGATCTGCTCTGAAGACGATCTAAATCACAATAAGTTTTTTTAAAAAAAGAAAATACATGGAAAGTTTCACTTACACAACTTAATAAAACATAACAGAACAAAACAGTAAGGATTAAGCACAAAACGAGTTCAACATCCATTCACTAATGTCTATGGAACAGAAGGCATGTAACCTGAAACTAAGGAAAATGCAAGTAGATAGAAACTGTTTAACAAATCTATGCTGCCAAAGTTATGCAACCTCAAAAACAGTTGAGATTCGAACAAAGTCAAAGGCCTTCAATGTCAGGCTTGGGGATAGCTGTCGGCTTTTGGTCACTAGGGGCATTTCAGCTTCAAGTGTAAAAGGAGTATTTTATTCACTTCATCTGTACAAGTGTGCCTAACTGGTCATTTCCAACCGAAATGCATACACAAAGTTAGATGGCAACATTTAGCTAACAGTGAAGCAGTGGTGTGATGGTTACACAATCTGGTGTCAGTTTGAGGATGAAGAGTGTTGGAGTGGAGTCTATGCTGTCAATCCAGAGATAGCTAATGAGACCTCTGTGTGGAAAATGACCTCCTGAGAATTCTGGGAACAGCTGTATTTTCATCCATGAAGACAGGAGACACCTTTCTCTCTGTGTTCACTCCCTGGGAGACATTGCAGCTGACAAGACCATGGAACTATGCTAGTGTCTTGAGCTGGAGAAGCCACGTGAATACCCCTGCCAGCACTGAGATGCCTACAGTGCCACTGGACTCAGAACACTTCCATTCCACTGGCTTGTGGTCATCCTGCATTTGGCGTCATTGCATGTGTTTCCTGAGTCTGAAGAGGACTTTATAGATGGGTACTGGGTATATGGGCTAATATTGGACTTATGGACTTTATCTAGACTTGACTGGGATGTTTCCTCAATATTTAACTGCTCTTCTATATAAACCTCTTTCTTATTTATAAGAGTCTCTATGAATTTGTTTCTCTAGTCTTTCCAGACTAACACAAGTGGTTTCTTAGATTTTTATTAAAAAATAAAACAGATTCTCTGCACCTCCCACTAACAAGTGCATAAATGCAATGATCTTGACTTCCTTAGTATTTACCTCCCCTAAATGCCCACACAAGACCCTATGATCTATATTTACCTTCCTTTGCAAAAACCAGGGCGTATGGAAACCTGGACCACTGATCTGAAAGAGAGCAAGCTAAGCATTTGAAATCAGAAATAAAATTCTTCTCTATCGTATACCAGAACCTTAAACAAGTTTTTAAAGAGAAAGAAAAGACACAAATAGGAACCTCATATTTCAACATAATCAGTAAGTCTCCAGATAAGTTCTAGTACATTTCATTTAAAGGACAAAACCCAAATCAGCATCCAGAATAGGGGAAGAATCTTAAAGTGTCATTTTAGTTTCTTACATGTTTACCTGTTATTGATGCTACAAGCTTTAAGAGATCAACAACGGCATTTGTACTGTTACCTAGAGATTACTTTTGCCAGAAAACAGAAGAGAACTCTAGCAGTTTGCAAATGACAAAGCACACAGTTGGACATTGACTAAGGAAGAGTGAAGAAGAATTGATTCATTTGAATTATGGTGCTGTGAAAGAATAAAGTAGCACAGACTTCCCAAAGAACAACAACAAGAAAAACCTATTTGACAGAAGTACAGGCAAAATGCTCCTTGGAGGCAAAGATGTCCAGAGTTCATTACATGTACCTTAGACATGTTGCCAGGAGACACCAGTCTCTGGAGAAGAGAAAAAGAAAAAGGCCTTTGGCAAGACGGATTGACCCAGTGGCTGCAAAACAGGGTTGAATGTAGGAATGGTTGTGAGAAGGGTGCAAGACCAAGCAGTATCATTCTGTTGTACACACAGTTGCTCTGAGTCGGAACCAACTCCGTGCTACCTACCAACAGCTTCACCAAGTCTTAAACTGGGCAGAGGACAAGACAAACCATTCAGATGAGAGAGACAATAAACAGGAGGTCCTAATGGTCCAGAGGATTTATAGCCATATAGCTACTTAAATAGGACACTTAAAGGAAATTGCCTCAAAATTAAGTTTGGTAGCAGAGCTCTTCATAACAAGTGGGCCTCAAGAATGAAACCCTCCCGCAACCCAAGACTCTAGGTTCCCTGCCTGGTGATCAGTATTGGCAGATGTGGGAGAGTAGCATATCTCTTTGAGAACACAGAAAGTTCATCCAGGGAGCTTTCCTGGATATTTCCTCGGGCTATCAGTTGGATAGCCAACTTGTGTTTAGCAGGTCAATGCCAAGTTCACAGCATCACTAGAATTCTGCCAGGACCTTCATGCATCCCCCTAAATTCCCATCTGGGTACAAATACTGGGGTTCTCTCTAGTCTTTTCAGGATGTTAAGCATAAGCTTTTGACCCGCAGTGCTCTCAAACTCACAGAACTCAGGAATTTACTACACTTGAAATTACACTTTTAATATAGCAAAAAGAATATCCATGAAGAGACATACAGCCTGGTAAAAGGATGAAGCAGGATGCCCTTGATAAGGATTTGCAGTCTAGAGAACCATCTATCAGATGTCCACAGCTCAGATTTAGTGTCATGATTTGGGAGCCTCTGAGTTTCCGTCTGGCCTCTCAAATCAGGAGAGTTTGGCAATCTAGAGGTCTATGTCTTTGCAATTGTGAATGCTGACTCCATCTAAGTGCTTAGGGTCAGAAGAAGTAGTGAATGTGCAGTAGAAGTAGTAGAAAACTGAATTGAATAAAACTGATTAAATTGGAATTGATCATCCCAATTCAATGGTGTGAGAAATGAAATATATTGCATTGTTCTTTATAGTGACCTTAATCACATTCCTTTTGGCATGTAAATTAATAGAATCACTAAAGTAATACCTGAGAGGTTTAGGGTTGGGCCTCTTCAGAATCCTGCCCACCATACCCATCAAGAGAAGTCTGTTTTCTCTCCCACTGAATCTGGGCAGGATTTTATGATTGTATAGAGAAATAGAAAGAGGCCAACAATGCCTCCCAAGAGCAGATCACACACGACATTAGGCTCCCCCTAGTTTTCTTCTCAAGACATTTCTCCTTAGAGCCCCGTGACTACATTCTGAGAACGATCAGGTTCTATGAAGAGAGATGTATATGTTCTAGAACATAGCTCTTGTCAAAGTGGCACCCAGCATCAAACAGCAGTCATGTAAAGAGGACAAGCCTTTACATAATCCCAATCCCAATCCTTAGCCTTTGAACTACAACAGATCCTGCCAAGTGAAAAAAGAGAGTTTGCCCCATCAGTCTTATCCAAATAACAGACTCATGAGAAAAATAAATGTTCCACTCACTTTGGGGTGGTTTACTGTATAGGGTTAGATGTCTAAGACAATTTACATATATAGATTTATCTTTGAGAAGTCTCATAACTTGTTCATGAAATAAGCATTGCTTGGGGCTGAGCCCTGGTGGTGTAGTGGTTGTGTGTGGGACTGTGGCCCACAGGGTTGACGGTTCAAATCCAGCAGCAGCTCTCCAGGGGCAAGGCTGGGTTTCCTACTCCCACTAGGGCAATGATGCCACACACAAAAAAAGAAGTATTGCTGGGAAGTGGAAAGACTTCAGAAAGAAGGGAAATGAGTACTAGTATATAAAAGATTATTAGATTACAGTACAGAAATGGCTATGATTGAAATATAGACCCAGAAAGTGGAGAAGAGGCATCTTTTGCATTCAAAGACAGAGGGTCCCTGGAAATCTTCGTGAGGCAGGTGACTGACTCATAGTGACCTCACAGGACAGGATAGACTGCCCTTGTAAATTTCCAGGACTGTAACTCTATAGCAATAGAAAACCTGGTTTTTTTCTTCAGAGTTATATATCTTATTAGAAACAATAAATCAAACATATTTTCAGGATTCATGGACAATTGTGGATCCTTGGACTATAAAAATTATAGACAAAGCATAAGGATCAGGTTTCTATTTTTCTAATTTTTTAAAACCATTACCTTGGTGATAGAAATTACATCAAGATGGCATGGTATTTTCTTTTCGGCATGATAATTTTTTCTTTTTTAATCATTTTATTGGGGGCTCCTACATCATATATATGTATATGTATATGTATATATATAGCCAAGCCCCTTCAGCTGCCTGCTGTTCTCATCATTCTCCAAATCTCTGCTTTTCCACTTAAGTCCTTGATGTCAGCTTCTCAACTCTTCCCTTCCCCACTTCCCCCTGCATTACCACCCACATTACTTTATAAATTATTATTATTTTGTTATATCTTATGTTGCCCAATGTCTCCCCTCTCCCACTCCTCCAATGACCATGCACTAGATAGGAGGTTATGTGTAGCTCCTTGTGATTGACTCCCCCTCTCTACCAGGTATCAGGCATGATGATTTTTAAGAAACTTTTTATTGTAGATTAAGTGAAGATTTATAGAGCAGATTGCCAGTAATACATTGTCAACTGATCA
>PVJH01027695.1:22500-28301 GCA_004026705.1 Nesogale talazaci | reverse complement strand
CTTTTTTTTGGGGGGGGGGGTGCGGGCATCACTGCTCTCTGGTGGTGGGAGTAGGAGGCCCAGCCCCACTGCTGGAATTGAACCTCCGTCCCAGTGGGCCGCAGTCCCGCGCACAGCCACTATGCCATCGGGGCTCAGCCCCATCTCTTCTACTTCTTGTGTGACCTCACTCACAAGCCAGGACACACCTGCCTGATCACAGAAGAGGGCCTGCTTCCAAAGGGGCCACACCCCGAGGGTGTGGCCACACCTCGAGGTAGAGGGAGACACCCAGAGTGGTGCTGGGTACAACCTCTGATGAGCTGGGACAGGTGGCCTGCTCTGTCTTTGCTGGTTAAGCCCCGGGGGGCTCTGTGACCCCCTCCCCATGGGGGTGAGGAGGGGGGTCTGCAGGCCCAGTGCCCCAGCCCTCATTTATACACTCTCTGCCCGACTGGCAGGATTTCTTTTGCAGCGCTATCCTCCCCTAATCCATAGAGACAGAGAGTAGATTAGCGGTTGCCAGGGGCAGGGGGAGGGGCATGATACAGAGTGACTGCTAATGGGACAGGACTGAACCGAGCTGGCTGTCCTGGCACCGTATGCACACACGCCATTCCGCAAAGTCCGTGGCCCGTCAAGCCAGCGCTGCCAACACTGCTCCTCCGGATACCTGCCACAGCCCAGGCCCCCCCCCCCCGGGTGCCCACGGGTGGGTGCCCTCAACATCCTGCACTAGAGCAGACCCACTGCTGTCTGGCTGGTTCTGCCCCAAGAAAGCAGAGGCACTGCATTTCCAAGATGGCCCATCTTTGCAGAAGCAGACAGACTGGGCTCCCCCAGGAAGTGGCTGGTGGATCGGAGCCTCCAACCTTGCAGTCAGCAGCCCTTCACGGTGTGTGTAAAGCGGCAGGTGCGGTGGTCGAGCCGCGTGTGAGGCAGGTGTTTGCTGCTGGGAGTGTCAAGGGCCTGCCCTTTCTCACCACCCCTTCGCTTGACCACGCACGGCGTCCTTCTCCAGGGTCTGGTCCCTCCTGACAGCATGCCCACAGCCTGTTAGAGGAAATATCGGCTTCTTTGCCTGTTAGGGGCATTCTGGCCTCACTTCTTCCAAGACCCAGACACTGAGTTCTCTGCCACCCGGCGGCCAGTGCTGGCTCAGGCACCCTGTGGCTTGCTGGGACAGGAGCTGTTTGTGGATGTCGCACGCCCGGTGGTCTTCTTCCAGAGGAGCTGCTGGCGCCTTCAAACTGCCCACCCTGTGGGTGGCAGCCCCGTGTGCCACTGCGATACTGCCCAGGCTTCCTCTCCCAGGACAGGCGTGTCTGCCCTTTGGCAGTCCACTCTCGACAGTCTGCCAGTGCCGCAATGCAGCCTTCCTCTTCCATGCCAGCGTGAATGCACGCCTCTCAACACACTCCCTGCTCTCAACATGCCCAGCGCAGCATGCCTCTGCCCCGGACCGCTGTTCCCCAGGACACTGACAGTGAAGCCAGGGGAGACAAGTTCAAGCTCCTCTTTCTGAAGCGGATCATGGGGTGAACTTCCAGTGAGCAGGACTGGCTTGCTCACAGGAGTGACCAGGTCACCTGTTGGTGGCTTCGGTGGGAGAGACACAAGGGATGGAGTCCCCATAGGCAACAGGCCCCACCCACCAAAGGGCCTTCGAGTATGTCAGGGTCTTCCTCTGGTCCTTCCTGAAAGCGCTCTATCTGACGCACGCAGCACAACCACCCAAAGGAGGGCCCTGCCTGGGTGTCTGTGGTCTACAGATGATGGGTGGACATGGCACAGCCGTTGAGAGGGACGAGGTCCTGACCCGCAGCAGGATGAGGGCATGGTACAAAGGGACACGAACCAGACACAAGCCCACGGGGCAGCGGGTCCCGCTTACGGGTCCTGCTTCTCAGACACTGTTCTGTTTGCCAACTGGACTTTTGGGGCAAGCCTTGTCCCAGCAAGCACATGGGTGCTGATTCGCCAACAGTCCCTGCGCGCGTCACATCTCTCTGTCTGAGTGGACCTGCCCCGCAGGTGAAGGGTTGGGTGGGTGGGTAGGTCTGTGGATGGGTGGTGGATGGGTACTGAATGGATGGGTGGATGGATGGTGGATGGATGGATAGGTAGATAGATGGATGATGGATGGATGCAAGGGCAGATGGATATATAAGCAGGTGGATGGATACTGATGCATGTATGTATGGGTAGAAGGATGGATGTATGGATGGGTGGATAGATCATTTTCCCAAGATTTCAAACTTTTTTTTTTTTGGCATCACTGCCCTCAGCTGGTCGGAGTAGGAGACCCAGCCTTTGCTCCGTGGAGCTGGAATCAAACCTCCATCCCAGTGGGCCACAGTCCTGCGCACAACCACTGCGCCACCGGGGCTCAGCCCACTTTTAAATAATACTATTGAACGCTTAACAGACTGAACCTAAAGAAAACCACAGCCGCTGTCATGGGGCGATTTCCAACCTATATTAGATGTCTGGAGCTGGGGAAGTTTTTGGGTTTTTTGGGGGGGCATCACTGCCCTCTGGTGGGAGTGGGAGGCTCAGCCTTTCTCCTGGAGAGCTGCTGCTGGATTTGAACCACCAAGTCTGTGGGCCACAGTCCCACACTCAACCACTGTGCCACCAGGGCTCAGGAAGCTGGGGAAGTTTTAAACAATTTTTAGAAGTTGTACATTAGTTAGGGGGTGTGGGGGAAGCGGCACATCTTAATGAGAGTAGAGGGCGTCATGTTTCTCCTGAGAGACAGCGGATGGGTTTGAACCACTGACCTTGTGATTCACAGACCAAGGCCTGACTCACATTGCCGCTAGGGCACCTCTTACAGACTGCCCACACCCACTGCCCACCGTGACCTGACAGGACAGGGCGGGACTGTAGCTCTTTCTGGGAATGGAAAGCCCGGTCTGACCCCCGTGGCGTGGACGGTGGTTTTGGACTGCTGGCATTGTGGCGAGCAGCCCAGTGTGTCACCACCAGGGGTCTGAGTGAACACCACTTTTCTGGGCAGTCCCTGCTGTTCTCCCTGGGCGATGCTGTAGAGAAGATCGCGACCCCCACTGCTGCACCCACTGTGTCTGTCCAGCTTGCCCGTCCTTGCTCTGCAGGGCCCCTCCGATGACCCAGGCATGCCATCTTCATCCGGGGCAACGTGCCCAACGTCCGTGAGACCAAGTCCCTCTGTTCTGGCCTTTCAGGAGCATCTGGCTGCCCTGCTCCCACACACAGTCCTGCTTGTCCTTCTGAGGAACACACGGTGCACCTTGATTTGTTTCATTGCAGCCAATCCAGGGGCCGCCAGATACTAAGGACGGGGCCGGAGAGAAGGAGAGAGTGGTGGGGCCAGGTTCCCAAGGAGGAGGCTCCAGAAGCTTGTCCCTGGCGGCTCACCTTTCAGCTGAAGGACAGACAGGCCAATGAGGTGGACAGTCCTACCCAGGAGGCCCCACTCCCAAGCACAGGCAGTGTCAGGGGAGGACGAGCCAGGACATGCCGCAGATGCAGGAGCAGGCATGCAGTCAAGGTCAGTGCACCAGCTGTGTGAGAAGTGTCCGGTGGAGAAACGGATTTACTATGTAAACTTCCACCCAATCCACAATTTTTAAGAGAAGACTATGGATGGACACCCATGAGTCAATCTCAGGTGGTCATCACAAGACGGAAGGCTGGAGCCCAGCTTTCATGGGTTTAGGGGGATGCTGGAGCTTGGGGGCCTGCCTGGTCTGGTGTCTGGGCGCGGGAAAGCGGGGCATCTTTATGAGAGTAGAGAGGTCATCTTTCAGGATCATCATGTCACTTGGACAGTTGGTGGGAAAGTAGAGGCAGAGGACCACACAGGGGCACAGTTGGCACAGCCCCCTAGCATCCTACTGACTGTTTTTAGAAACTGCTCTGCCCTGTCCTCAGCCCCGGGTAAGGGCTGTGACCTCAGCGGAGACTCAAGGTGACCCCGGGCTACAAATGACTTCTTGAAGGGGGTGGGGCGGTGAGAATGGGGCGCCTCTGGTTCCTGGCTGGGAGTAGTGTGGAGCGAGGCCCCCCGATTCTCCTCCGTTCCTGGGAGCGGGGCTGTGACGGCCCCTTCTCCGGACCTGGAGGCCTCCTTGGTCACAGGTCTTTGTTTGCCAGGCCACGAGGCAGGCGGGGGGCCCAGCTCCAGGTCCTGGGCGGGGACATAGGGCCGCCTGCCCAGCTTTGCCCCCTCGGAGGGCACGGCCAGGCAGCTGGTCCGGGCGGCGCCTGCCAAGCGCAAGCCGGCCGCCATCGCAGTATCTCGGACCGGCGGGGCCTCGAGTGGACCCAGACTCCGCGCCGCTCTCTGTGCGCAAACTGCACGCGGGCGAACGGGCCGCGGCTGCTGGCGCGCGGCGCGCGGGCGCGGACAATGGCGAGCCGCTCGCCCGTCGATCGGATTTCAGGCTTTTGTCGCCGGAGTCTCGTGCCGATGGGTTAATGGGGCAGAAGAGATCGGTGAAGGGCGACAGAAGTGGTCTTTGAAAGAAGGTGTCAGCACAGGGCAGCGAGACAAAGGCCAAAACACACCCGGGCCGGGAGGACAGATGGGGCCGGCGAGGGGAAACAATGAGGCCGCGAGTGCGGGGGCGGGGCGAGGCTTCATCATACTGCAGTTAACCAGGCCGCGGGCGGGCGCGGTCAGACCCCTCCCCTGTCCCAGGGCAGCCCCCACCCGGACCCTCGTGCCCGGGGTCGGCTGCTGAGATGGAAGTGTGACTAGTGCCATCGAATGGGTCTTCGGATGGAGAGGGAGGTGGACAGACGGAAGGGACTGTGAATGGATGGGTGGGTGGATGAACAGAGGGAAGGACTTCTGTACAGATGGGTGAGGATGAGGGACCTTAGATGGAGAGGCTGAAGGGCATTTTTTTGGTGGGTGGATGGGGGCAGCTGAGGCTGAGTGTGGATGAGGGAGGGGTGCGTGAGTGAATGGACAGGTGAGATGTGCAGGGACAGGGAGAGGATGGGTGGATAGATAGGAGAGACTACAGGGTGGCTGTGTGTGTGTTGGGTGGACAGATGGGTGGACAGATTGGTGAATAGGTGAGTTGGTAGATGGGCAGGGGAGTGTATACGTGGGAAGGGGTGTGCGGGCAGGTGGGTCGAGGAGTGGGTGCCTGGATGAAGAAACTTTCAGCATAAAGAGATGGGGTCTTGAATAGGGAGGCCTGGTGTCTGGCCGGCTGGCCCCCAAATTACCTGTGGGAGCCCTCCCCAGCCCCCAGTGCCCTGCACCCCGCCCCCTTCGCCTCCCAGGTCAGGGGAGCTGGCTTTGGAATGGCCCAGCCCCGCAAGCGAGCCGCTGGGCTCAGTGCTGCGCTGGTCAGCGGGCCGCAGAGACCCAGCAGCGGCCTGGCCTGCGCTCCCGCCAGGCGGCGCTGTCCCCCTCCCTGTGAGCCCGCCGGGCCGCGCTGCAAACCGATGCTGTTTAATTAACGTGCAAATTGAGTAGATTAAATGACTCTAAATAATTAGCCACAGATCCTATAAACAGGATAACATATTTAATTAAGCAGCGATATAGATTTTGGAAACTGTTAATGTATTTTTAGAATGGCTGCTTAGATCTCCCACTCCCACCCCCACCCCGCCCTCCCCAACTTCAAACATGTAAGTGGAGCCCTTGGTACTGGATAAATATCTGGAAACAAGATTATGCCTGTTAACTTCAACTAATAGAAATGTTGCCTTAACAGCGACTTTCGTGGCCCAGTGCCCGGTGACAGACAGGGCCCCGTGGCCGAAGCCTGGGTCGATCCTGTTTGGCTGTGTTGTCTTGGGGGGAGGGCGGGCAC
>PVJH01027695.1:12500-17500 GCA_004026705.1 Nesogale talazaci | reverse complement strand
AGGGTACCACGGATCCCTGGGCCTGGACAGCTGTGACGGACACCACGCAGAGTTCTGTATGTCTGTCCTTTCCACCTCTGACTGGGACGGCCCGGAACCCAGGCCACGTCTACCCCAAATCAATTTTCGCTTCCTGACTTTTCCAGAAAGGCCAGAAAGGCTCCCGGATTGCTGGGCCAGAGGCAGGGGCCGTTGGCTCTCTCTTTCTCCCACTCCTCCCTTCTGGCCAGGCCTGGACTCCTGGTGATTGGGCCTAGTCGTGCCTCAGAGGGTCCATGCACCTGGAGCCCCAGTCCTGTGCTATAAGATATATGCTCCCCAATGCAAACTTTAGCGTGTGTGTGTGTGAATATACACTTTAAATATACACACACATCTATAATGACTCCTTTCCTCTCTGCCCACGGGTCTCATTGGCAGTTTATTTAAGAGAGAGCCCTTTAATGATTTAGCTTGGAGACCATCCGTGTTTTATGATGGAGTGAGGGATGCCCTAGGAGAACATGAGTTAATCTTCATAAATGGGGTGGCTTACCCCAGCGCACCGGCCAGAGCTGGAGTCCAAGCAGAGCGACTCATTTTCTTTGGCTGGGCTATGTCCCACCCAGGCACCAACACCCTGAAGTTACTTTCCGGGATTCAGTCCGTCCCCTCTTTCCAGCGCCCTGTGCCCCCTTTTGTGGAATGAGGATACGGCGGGGGGGGGGGGGTCAGAGTGCTTCCCCAGCCTCTGTCCCCTTCAGCACCCCCCCCCCCCCCCCCCCCCCCCCCCCCCCCCCCCCCCCCCCCGCGAGGTCGGTCGTGAGCCCGCAGAGCCCTACACCCATAGGGGAGGGCCCAGAGTGGGCTTTTGGAGGGCTGGTTCTGCCTCCTGGAAGGAGTTTGTCTTTGGACGTCGCCCTCCCCCGCGCTCTCCCCCGCTGCCTGGAGCCGAGAGGAGACTCGGAGAAGCCCTTGTAGTTTTAAATTCAATGTGACAGCTTCGGAAAGAGCGGATGATGAATCTCCTATTATTGGATCAGTCTATTTGCCGCTCAATGTCTCTCTGTAATTGGAGCAACATCACTTTAAAGGTTCAGAGAGTACTGCATTTCTGGTGAAAAAGCCCCCCAACACGCCGGTGAATGTTTTAAAGGGAAATCTATTAGTGGTGTGTGGAGGGCGGGGAACCGCCGGCGGGGGCGGGGAGGGGCGCGGCCCGGCGGGCGGCGGGGCTCCGAGTGGGGGGCTGGAGGGTGGGGGGCGGCGCGCCGCGCCCCTCGCCGCCCCCGCCCCCCCTGGTTGTTGTGACAGCTCCCGATACTGTTTATTGAGGTGCGTGTCAGGGATAATTAGCAATCGATATGGAAAGCGTTCCCCTGCACCCAGTACGCCTCTGACGTCAGAGCCGATTAGCGCTTCTTATTGGTCCCAAATTCCCCCGGCCGCGGCTAATTATCGGGAGCTTGATGTTGATAAAGTAAAGCGCCGGACGCGGGCGAAGCATGTATAGGGCTCCGGGTCCCTGTCGCCGCCGCCGCCATCCGCGCCTCCCGCCGCTGGCCCGCCCCGGCCCCGGCCCGCGCCCACGCGCCCCGCCGCCGGCCCCGCCGGCCCCCCGCGCGAGATGATGGACAGCCGCCTGCTGGAGCACCCGCACGCCCAGTTCGGGGGCTCGCTGGGCGGCGTGGTGGGCTTCCCCTACCCGCTGGGCCACCACCACGTGTACGAGCTGGCCGGCCACCAGCTACAGTCGGCCGCCGCCGCCGCCGCCGCCGCTTCTGTGCCCTTCTCCATCGACGGGCTGCTGAGTGGCTCGTGCGCCGCCGCGGCCTCGGTGGTCACCCCCACGCCGCTGCTGCCGGCCGCCTGCGGGGTGGGCAGCGACAGCCAGGCCTTCAAGCTGTCAGGTAGGCGCAGCAGGGGTGGGCAGAGGAAGGGGGGGGTGGTTCCTGGGTGGGAGGGGTGGGCAACCCGGCGCCTGGAGGGTCTGGGTCGGGGCACTCCAGCCTCCCGGACCTCCGCCGGTCCTGGGCACGCGGCCGCCCTCTCGGCGACCCCCACCCCCCACGAAGGGGCCAGGGTTCTGGCCGGGCAGTGACTGAGCGTGCGGGGCCCGTGCCTGCCCGCAGACTCGGGGGACCCGGACAAGGAGAGCCCGGGCTGCAAGCGGCGGCGCACCCGCACCAACTTCACGGGCTGGCAGCTGGAGGAGCTGGAGAAAGCCTTCAACGAGAGCCACTACCCCGACGTGTTCATGCGGGAGGCGCTGGCGCTGCGCCTGGACCTGGTGGAGTCCCGTGTGCAGGTAAAGAGCCGCCCGCGCCGCCGCCGCCACCGTCCCGCGGACGTCTGCCGGCCTTTGTTCTAGGCGCCGAAGTGCGTCCGGGGCTGGGTTGCAGAGCGCAAGGGCCACGCTGGGACTCAGTGCCTCGCCGGAAGGCAAGTGGGGCGCCTAGGATAAGTGTAAGTGGTGGCGGTGGTCCGTGGAAGCCCGGCGGCATGAGAATGGCAGCTGCGTCTGACCCGGGAAGCGGCCTCGCGGGGTCTGGGGCAACTGGCGCTGTGAGACCCCGGGGGAGCGGCGAGGGGGCAGTGGCGAGGATTGGGTGAGAGCGCGGGAAAGCAGGACCGCTACTGGGCGCCCAACCATGATGTGTCTTTGTGAGTTTCCCTTGGGCCTCGGGAATATACAGCTAGAAAAACATCCACTTCTTCGCTTGGGAGAAGGGGGGATGAGGGAGGGAGGCAGAGGAAACTTAGTTAACATTGGAGAAACAAGCCCAGGTTTTCTGGGTTTCCTGATCGTGTGTGCATATTTTGATGTCGCTCTGATATTGCGGTTGTATTCATTCTAAAAATAATCACACAGCCGCAACCCCATGGATGAACAATTTGGACAGATGTATGGTGTGCTCCTGGTACACAGGACTCTTGTTTAGAGGGGGTGGGCCCAGGGGTGGGCTGCGGCTGTGGCATGACTGGGACTCCAGCTCTGGGGTTGAGTCCAGCTGGCCCATGGCCCCATTCACATGGACATCTTTGTCTGCAAAGGTGCTTTTTGGCCAGCCTGACTCCTTCCGCCTCCTCTTCTGTTGGGAACCTGTTTATCCAATTTGTTTTGAGCATCTTTGGTGAAGCCACCCCCCCCACACACACACACACACCCCAATGCCATAAGGAATTATTCTTGGTGACAAGCATCCTGGGAGCTCACATGAAAAAAGAAGAAAAAGAAGTTTATAAAAGATGGCTTCAGCCTTGAGGGTTGTTCCTTACGTCTCCCGCTCACCCCACCAGGCCAGCAACAAAGAATTGGCATGAGCCCATCTTGTGGGGAAGGGCACATAGCCAGAACCTGGTGTCTGGACTGGTGTGTGTTGTGACGGGTGATGGTGAGGTGCCGGCCTCGGCTGACTAGGTTGCTGAAGGCAGAGAAGGTGCCGGCCAGAAGTCGGGCCTGCAAGCCAGGGCAGGCCACCAGTGAGGCCAGGAGCAGGTGGCCCAGCCTGCTTCCCTGGCTGTGCCCGCCTGGGCCTGCTGACCACAGAGCACCAAGTCAGCACCTGGACCACAGGCCAGAAGGCGTGTGCCTGGCCAGGAGGCTGCTATCTTCCTGAGCTGCTCCTAACCTCTCCCCCCCACCCTCCTGAAAAAATACTGCCAACGGAAAGGGTTCCCAATATTTTCTTCATGGGAACCCCAGGAGGGGGTTTTGACATCGACTCCAGGGGACAGAAGACAGGTGTGGAGGGCGGCCAGGCTGCTGCCAAGGGCCTGACAGAGCCAGGCCAGATGGGCTTCAAAGGTCCAGCCAGAGGAGGCATGTAGGGCCTAGGAGGCCAGCTCTCACCTTCCTTCCGCCCAGGAACCCTGCCGCCCTCCGTTCAGACCACCCTGCCCAAGCCAGGGGCACTCCCCAGACCCCAGGTGAGAAGCCAGAGCGGGAAGCTACCTGGGAGCCCCGAGCTCAGTCAACGCTCCTTCCGGGTGGAAAAGACGCTCTCTGGAACCCGTGGCTTCGAGGGGCTGCGTGGCGGAGCCCAGGCGTCGGCCCAGGCCCACGCGGGCAATGGGGAGGCCCCAGTCGGTGGCCCGAGGGCCCGGCCAGCTCGCGCCTGACTGTGCCTTCCTTTCCTCCCTGGCTGCTCTAGGTCTGGTTTCAAAACCGCCGGGCCAAGTGGAGGAAGAAGGAGAACACAAAGAAGGGGCCAGGGCGGCCTGCGCACAACTCCCACCCGACCACGTGCAGCGGCGAGCCCATGGACCCTGAGGAGATCGCACGCAAGGAGCTGGAAAAGATGGAGAAGAAGAAGCGCAAACATGAGAAGAAGCTGCTTAAGAGCCAGGGCCGCCACCTGCACTCGCCCGGCGGCCTGTCCCTACAGAGCGCGCCCAGCTCCGACAGCGACAGCGGCGGCGGCGGCCTATCGCCTGAGCCGCCCGAGCCGCCGCCGCCGGCCGCGGCCACCGCCAAGGGTCCGAGCGCCGTTGCCGGGCCCGCTCCTCCCGGCGAGCCCTCCGCGCACGCCGCCTGCGACCCCGCCTTCTACCCGAGCCAAAGAAGCGGCGCCGGCCCGCAGCCGCGAACGGGGCGGCCCGCCGACCAGGACACGGCCCCGTGCGCACCCGGGGCGGCGGCGGCGGCAGCGACAGCTGGCCTGCCCAAGGCCAGCCCGTTCAGCGTGGAGAGTCTGCTATCGGACTCCCCGCCGCGCCGGAAAGCCGCGCCCGCCGCTGCCGCCGCCGCCACCGCCGCCGCCGTTGCGGCCGCCGCGGGGCTGGACTTCGCGCCCGGACTGCCGTGCGCGCCGCGGACCCTCATCGGCAAGGGCCACTTTCTCCTCTACCCCATCACGCAGCCCCTGGGCTTCCTGGTGCCGCAGGCCGCGCTCAAGGGCGGCGCGGGCGGAGAGGCCAAGGACGCGCCGCCCGCGCCCCCCGCGCCGCCCGCGCCCCCGGCGCACGCTGGTTTCGGCGTCTTCCCTGGGCCGGCCGGCGCCCCGGACTCCGCCTTTGCG
>PVJH01027695.1:0-7500 GCA_004026705.1 Nesogale talazaci | reverse complement strand
TTTGGGTGGAGGGGCACACTGGGCACACCAGGAGCTGCCCACGGGGAGGGGAGGGACGTGTGGGTCCTCTGCCTCCCTCCCCCCCTTCCGATGGCGCTGGTCTTCCCCAGTCGTCTCTGCCCCTCGCTGGCCCCCGAGCTCCCGGCTCACTCAGGCCGGCCGCTGGGCGCGTGCTCGGCGCTCCCCCGCGGCTTTATCGAGCCGGGTCGCCCTCCCGGAGAAGGGAGCGGTTTGCGGAGCGTGTGGGTGTAGCAGTAATGAAAAATCAGAGCAGTTAAATCGTAAAATTTGGATTAAGAAGCTTGAATTTAATACACACGCACCACATTTATTAAAGCATTAGAATAATTGAAATTTGCTGCTGCAGCCGTCCGATCTGTTTAAATAATTCTATGGGTGTCTTGTTGTGATAAAAGATTATCTAGAATTCTATTAAAGGCGCAGGAGCCTGCTTTGTAAATCCTATTTGGGGACTTTCAATAACTATCGATAATCTCTCCGCCCAGGACCCCCGCCTGTTGGCGTTATCGGAAAGTTTGCAGCGGCTCCTGGGCGGCCCCGGGAAGGCCCGGCCCGCCGGCCCGCACCTGCCGCGCGGGCCGGGATTAGGGCGCGCCGGGGTGCACCGAGGGTCTGCGGTCGAGGCTGCCTGCTTGGGCGCGAAGCGCGGCCGCGGGCCCCCACGGGCCGGGCAGCAGGGCCGGGCAGAGGCCTTTGTTCGTGGCGCGAGCCCCCAGGCTCCACACTGTGCCCTGGGGCTGGGGCGCGAGCGGGGCGCGCGGGCACCGCCGCTAATTGCTGCTAATTTTGTTCCATTAACTTTATTTACTCTTGAACCCCTTAATTGTTTTCCATTTATTTTTAGTAATTTTATAATGTACTAATAAGCCCCCTCCGTCTGCGGGCGCCGCCCTCCGCCTCCTCCCTCCCTCCGGCTCCCTCTCCCCTCCCTCCGTGCGCCTCCCGGCTTCCCAGCCCCCGGGCCAGTCGGCTCGGCGTGGCGGCCGCACTCCGGCACCAGGGAGCGGAGCGACGAGAGGGAGACCCGCTCGGGGTCCGGAGGCGCCCGACACCCCCCTCCCCATCCCCCAGTTCCGCTACGAGAGGGCAGGCCAGGACCAAAGCCGGACTCTCCGCGGCGCCGCCGCCCGAGTCCAGAGAGGTGGGAATGGAGTCGCTCCTGTGGTTGGAAGAGGCTCCGGGCTCAGAGAGAGGGTGTCGTTGGCCTCGGGTCACACAGCGGGCCCGCGGCCGCGCTGGGTAGTGGTGGACTTGGCCTGGCCGGACCCTCCGGCGCCCGCTTCCCTCGGCTCCTCCAGTGGCGACACCCCGGCGCCAGGAGCCAGTTTCCAGAGTGGCCGGGCTCGGGCCCGGATCTCAACGCTCAGCCCCTTCCCAGGAGAGCCGGTGTCCCCGAGGCCCCCGCCCCCGCCCTCGGCCCCCAGGACGCAGCCCCGCGCCTCGCCGGTTATTAGACAGCTCGTGGGGGCTGTCTGTGGGCCGCCTCTTTCCTGCTAATTATCACCTTATGAAAAGTGTTTCATTAAGAAACTCTACTTTTGATTAATTATCGACAGAATGCTGACCAGAAAGAAATGAAATTAATCTCTGACCCCATATGGGTAACACTGGAAATTCATCACATTTCCTTTTAATATTGAAACGCAGTGCAGAATTTTAATAGAAAATATTGTTTTTCCAAAAGCTCCAGTCTTTATTAATGCCCCTGGGCAGGGGAATGATATTGCTGGCAATATAGCAGTCTTTGTTCATTTTAAATTTATTAAACATAATGCACTTCATTTTCAAACATTTTACTGTTTCTTTTTAATTTCGCTCAGTGTAAGTACAGAATAAAACCTTTTTAAACATTTAGGATATTGAAAAGCCATATACGGATGTATAACGGGAGCGCTTCGGCCATCAAATAAATTTAAATAGAAGCGATTGTAATTTGAATCTCCCAAGCATTATCCCCTTCAGACATTAAGGCAGTTTCAGGAACCATCACTTGAGTGCTGATAGGGAAGCCTGGGGCCGGGAGGGGGGCAGCGTCTTCCATCCCCCAGACCTCACCAAGGGCGCTGGGGGCCTGGGCTCTGCCGGGAAGAGGGTGTAGGGGGCAGCAAGGTGGTCGCTGCCTTCTTTCTTTCTTTGATCCAAGCGGAATCTTCTTTGGAGGTCAGAGTGTCTGCCCAACCAGGGCCCCATCCTCCCCTCCGCCTCTGCCTCCAGAGGTGTTTCCCACTGGCCGCGGCCCCGTCCCCGGTCCCATCCCCCCCCACCCCCCCACCCCATGCCCTGGTGCTTCCAGGCGTGGCCTGCTACCTTGGTCGGTGGGGAGATGGGCACCAAGCAAGTTCCCAGGCGTGGGGGAAGGGGTTTCCCTGGAGTTCGTTTGCTCCCTCCTTCCGGGATGGTAAAGGTGGACAGGGCACCTCCCCCCAGACTCCCCTTCCCAAGCACACCCCCTGCCCGCCCTCACCCTCTTTCCCCAGGAATCCAGGCCCCGCGTTTAATGAGTCGTGAAGTCTGAGACTTCCTCAGGCCACAGCGTCCCTGATGCGGATTCCAGATGTGTGGGCCAGGCGGGGCCCCGGGATGGGGACCGGCTCCTTCAGTGGTGCCCGGCGGCGGCAGGCAGCTTCGCTCGGGAGAAACAGGTCCCTCTAGCTCTCCTGGCGCCCGCGTCGGGCAGCGCCCGGTGACCGCGCACCTCCGCAGGCGGGGTGTGACTCCCAAACCCCCTTGTCACATCTGGCCCTGTCCTCAGAACTATTTCCAGGGAAATAGCTGAGAGCCGTGTGAAGAGGAGGGTCTCACTGACTGTAAGGAGGGCCCCTGGTTGGGGTCTGCTTCCACCCCACCCCCGCCCCCCTGATGCGCGCACGCTTTGTAAACACGTCTGGGTGGGGACCAGATGCAAACCGAAGAGGCCTGAGAATGAGCCTGCCCGAGGGTCCCCAAGAGCGCCGTTAGCATACTTTATTACTGGGGGCTGCCAGCGGTCGGGCGAGGGCTATTTACAAGGTTATCCGTTATCTATAATCTATCCACCAGAAGGGCTCTGCCCACCCCACCCCACCCCCAAGGAAGGAGAAGTTTACTCTGACTTTCTCTGGGCTCCCTCTTCTTAGAGTGTGCCCTCAGGCCGACCCCAGGTGGACAGTTTGCTGGACAGTAGGAAAGGGGCCCTTCTGAGAGGTGGGCTTCATCCCTTTGAACCACTTGAATCTTCTCCCTTTGCAGCAGCGCAGTGGGTGGGTCCGCAGTGGGGGGCAGATGGAAGGACACCTTGCAGCCACAGGCCAGAGTCCCCGAGTCTCTGAGAAGACCAGGGGACCTCTGACCCACCTCACTCCCTGGAGTCAGACCTGAGCGAGTGAGCTGCTTTTCTGGGTGCCAGGAGCTGCCACCCTGGCAGGCCCCAGAGGGGAAGCTCTGTGAGGTCTGGGGTAAGGTGGATGAGACCCCTTCCATGGCCAAGGGAGAAAGAGAGTCATGTGAACGTGGAGCCCTGTCAAAACCTGGGCCCCAAGCCCCCCTATCCCCACCCCCACCCCCCGCAGGCTGCTCCGTGAAGCTCTTCTGACCAGGAGACTGGCCCAGGCTAGGCGAGGCCTGGGAGCTCACTTTTTTCAGATGCAGCGCGGCTCACAGCAAAGGAAGCCCACCCTAACCCACAGGCCCGGCTGGGCTCGATGGGCTCTGACTCAGGCCACCAGCCTGCCCTGCGCAGCCTGCCTGGCCCAGGGCTCAGTCTGGTTCTGATCTGCTTGGACTGGAGGAACATCAGCCTGCACCCCCTCCTGGAACCCTGCCCAGCCAGCAGGCCATCCCTACCAGCCAGGTCCCCAAAGCACCCCTCCTGCTGTGTCTGTAGACCACTGTTTACTGGCCTCTGAGCGAAGACTCTCAAAACAGGAAAAAGAAGGAACGAGAAAGATAAGAGCGATTTAAAGATAATTAATTGCATTAAACTATTGACTAACTACATCACTCAATAGTAATTCATTTAGAGAATATTAAAATCAGAGGAACAATAATAAAATTGATGCCGGTCCCACGGGAGGGGGGTGGCCAGCAACTCGGATACTTCCCTTAATCTGGCGTAAATAATAGCACGTCTGTTTCCATTCCTTCTCCGGCCAATTCCCCGATCATTCCTCCCCGTCTCTAAAGCCAGTTTCATAATTGATATCAGTTACGCAGCGAGTGCTTTTTCATTTGTTCTTGTTATCGATGATAATTGCAAAGTTCATCCTCTGAGTTGGGGCTTGACTGCAGGTAGAGGCCCACCCTGTGCCCACCGGCCTGGCAAAGGGACTGGGCAGAGGCCAGGGCTGGGGGCTGGGGGCTCGGGTTTCCCCCAGCCACGTTTTTGAACACTGGTGACAATTTGTCAGTTCCGGCCCATGCGGACAGGCCCAGCAGTTTCTGGCAGGCGGGCAGTGAGGGCACCTGGTCGGCAAACACAGAAGGCAGTTCAGGTCATTTTTTGTGTGAAAACTGGTGGGGGCTGCCCTGGAGAGGTTTGGTTTAGGAGAGGACCCCGTGGTATCTGGGCTGTGGAGTGCACTGTCCGGCCCCAAGGAGGGGGGCCATGACCGCCCCCTCCCTCTGGGCCACCTGGGTCTGAAGACCACCCCCGCCACTGCCCCTCTGGCCAGCTCTGGCAGCCAGCACTCTGATGCGATGATTTCGTTATTTATTTATTCATTTATAAAGTGTTTACTTAGCCTGTGCAGATGTAACATCTCATTTACAGCGTGGCCTCAGGGCACAGAAACAATTGGCAACGAAAGAGTAACTCCGGAGAATTAGAGAAACACACACACACACACACACACACATGCAGACACCACACACACCACCACACACCACGCATATCACTCACCACACGTCACATCACATATACACCACACACACTACACGTCACATAGCACACACACATCACACCCACCACACACCATACATCACACGCCACACATACATCACACATATATACCACACATGCCACAAACACTAACACCACATACATCACACATATACACCGCACACATCACATCACACACACTACACATCACATATCACACACACATCACACCCACCACACATCACACATACATCACACCTATACACCACACACATCACATCACACTACACATACCACACACATCACACACACATCACACATATATATCACACATACCACAAACACTAACATCACATACATCACACACTACCCATCACATCACACATATACACCACACATTACATCACACACTACACACACCGCACATCACGCATACATCGTCACACATTGCATATACATACATCACACATATACTACACACTACACATCACATATCATACATACATCACACACACCACACATACAGCACATATATACCACACATACCACACACTAACATCACATACATCACACATATCACACACCACACATCACACATACACACCACATATATACCACACACACACCCCACCTCGCATCACACACCACATCTCTCACACAGGGAGGAGGAGGTGCTCAGAGCAGGGAAGCTGTGAGGATCCACCCTCTGAGCGTCCCTGCTGGAGAGGCTGGGCAGAGGGGGCCGGGCATGGAGCTGCACCCCGTGTCCGCACTGCACTCACGGGGGGGGGGGGGGGGGGGGGGGGGGGGGGGGGGGCCCTGCCGAGGCCGGCCCCTGCTCGCGCACCCAGGCGGCGGACAGGCTCGGCCTCCCGTCCTCCTCGCCTGTGCGCCCTGGGTCGCGTGCGCGCCTCGGCCTCCCGCGGGGAAACTGAGGCCCGCCCTGCGAGCCGGGGCGGGAAGGGGGAGCCGGTGGCGAGAAGTGTAGCGGGCGGCGAGGCGCGCACGGGCCGGGCGGGTCCCGCGTCCCCGCGGCGGAGGGTGCCAGGGCTGGGGTGGCGCCCCGACTGCGCATCGGGCGCGCGCCGGGTCTGCAGGCGGGGCGCTGACGGGAGGCAGCTGCCGGCCGGTCGCTGGGAGCTGGTTGCCTGGCAACCGAGCGGCTCATTACCGAGGCCTGTGACTAACCAAAATCGGAACGGAATAAAAAAAAAAGTAAGGAGAGGGGAAAAAAACGGTAAAAAAAAAAAAGAGGGGGAGGAAAAAGCGGTAATATCAAAGTAAAGTGGATTATTTAATTAGCTAATTGGTAATCAACTTCTTTTTAATGATTCACTTAATTTAAAAAGTGTCGCGATAACAGTGCCCTGACACTGGCGTTGCTGCAACAGCTACGTCTCCAAGCCGCCCCTCCGCACCCCCCACCCCGCTGACAGGCGCGGCTCCACTTCTCTGCCAGTCCCCGAAACTTTCCACGGCCCCTGGCGCGCCCTCGCCAGGCCTCCCCTGGCCCAGGAAGGGCGGTGCTGCGGAGGGCGGGACCTTCCTGAGCAGGAGGTGCCCTCAGAGGCTGATAGGTGCCTGGTGTGAGGAGATGGAGGCATGGAGGCACTTGGGGGCCCCGCCCTCCGCCCCCAGGGTCCCAGCCGCAGCCCTGAGGGGGCACACACTGCCTGTGTTTGGGAGAGAAAGGAGGGCAGCTGAGATGCAGTGCTTCCCATCCCCCCCTCCCCCCCCCCCAGCCTGTATGGCAGACACAGGTGGCCAGGTCCCCTTGGATGAGGCTGCAGTGGCCAGAGGCTGGCTGGCCAGTCAATTGTTGTCCCGCTGACCCAGAGAGCTGCTGCCTGTCCCCAGCCCTCATGTCTTGCTGAGTGGATCCTGGGAGAGAGCCTGGGCCTTTGGGGTGGGTGGGTGGGGGGGAAGCGTGTAGGCTGAGTTTCTGGGTGGGAGCTCCAATGGGGGGTGGGAGCTTCTCATCTGACCCTAAAGGAGCCCCCACCTTATGCACCACTCTCCCACCAGCCTCCTCAGGCCCAGGGTTCCACCCACTTTTCAAAGTTCTCACCCCCCTTTTACCGGGGCGAGAGTGCTTTCCTGAGGGTCTGGGGTGAGGCAGGATGCTGGCCCCTATAGGTCCCATCCCTTCTGGAGTGTGGGGTCTGTGACAGACGGGGTGGGGGGCTGCCGGGTGGGGCAGGCTTGAGCAGGGGCCTGGAGGAGGGGCAGGGTTGGTCTCAGCATGGGCTCCCAGGCTGGGTATGCCCCGGGTAGGGGTCTCGTCTCTGTGGGGCTGCCTGCTCCGGTTTGGCTGGTATTCTTCCAGTAAGTGTCACCGTCATGGGGACCTTCGTCCTCCAAAGGGACTTCCAGGGTCCTGGGGAGACACATGGGCTGGCCAGCAGTGAGTGTGGGGAGAGTGCGTGGCCCACTGGTTGAAGTAATTGTTCACTGACAGAAGAGACAGTGGTTCAGACCCACTGGCAGCTTCTGTTGATCTGTGAAGCCACAGCCCTGGCCACAGGCCCTTGGGCAGTTCTGCTGGGTTCCGGGGCGGGGTGTGTGTGTCAGGCATTGGGTATTGGAATGATACCTGCCCCCCCCCCCCCCCCCCCCCCCCCCCC
>PVJH01027694.1:0-28540 GCA_004026705.1 Nesogale talazaci | reverse complement strand
CACATCTTAAGCTCACAGACAAGAATAAACTAAGATTAAAAGCCTGGTGGCAGATATACCAGGCAAACTGACTCATAAAAGGTAGGAGTTACAACACTACTCTCTGACAAAACTAATCACAAGGTTCAAACCATAAAAAGATAGAAGGAGGGCCACTTTATAATGCTCAAAGGATCACTTCATCAGGAACCTGTGAACATAATAAATGAGAGAGACATGAAATTTACCAAATGAACTATTCAGAACATGAAAAAAGATATCACAGACTCAACAATTATCATAGGGGACTTTAATTCACTGCTTTCAGAGAAAGACACATCATTGCTAAGAAAGCTCAGCAAAGAGATTATAGATCTAAACAATACAACTAGGAAACTAAATTTGAGAGACATATTTAGAGTTTTCCATCCAAATGCAAAAAAAAAATAAACATTCTTCTCAAGCGTGGATGGCACATTTTTGAAAAGAGACAATATGCTGAGACATAAGTCAAACCTGAGTAAATTCAAATACATAGATATTATACAGATATTCTTCTTGGATCACCATACCATAAAGCTTGAGATCAATAAAAGGACAACCAGGAAAACAAGGGCAAACAATTAGAGAATGAATAATAATCTTCTGCGACATGAGTGGGTACTCACCCAGATTAGAGGGGAGATCAAAAGTTTCTAGAAGCTAATGATAATGAGAATACTTCATCTCAAAACCTATGGGATATAGCAAAAGCTGTCGTAAGAGGTAGCTTGATAGCGATAGGAACATATATTAAAAGGGAAGAGAGACTTATGATGGATGTGCTCTCCCAAAACCTCCAGTAATTAGTACAGAGTCAACAGAAAAATCCCTCCAAAAATAAAAGAAAATAAGTAAAAATCAGGGCAGAGTTGAATCACAGGGAAGACAAAAGAACAATACAGAAGATTAATGCAACAAAAAAACTGGTTGTTTGAAAGCATCAACAGTAGTTGTGTTCAGGACTGTGGCCCACAGGGTTGGTGGTTCAAATCCAGCAGGAGCAAGGCTGGGCTTTCTACTCCCACCAGGGCAGTGATGCCCCCCCCAAAAAAAATTTTAAAAAAGCATCCAACTGAGAGAGGAGGTTAAATTATCATTATTTGCAGAAGACATGATTCTGTACATAGAAAATCTCCAAAGCTTCACAACCAGAACACAGATAGTGAAAGAGGAATTTGGAAAAGTGGGAGGAGACAAGATTAAGAAAAAAAAGTCAATTGGTTTACTGCATCCATAGGATAAGACCAAGGAAAAGGAGATCAAGAAGGCAGTACTGTGGGAAGCCGAATGCTGTTCCCATCACTCAGTGACCCCTTTATTGACCTTTTGTATTGTAACCGCTTGCAGGCAAGATAACCTTTGAATCCATGGGTTCACCTAATTAGCATGCAGACCTGTTGAGTTCACCTAATTAGCATGCGGACCTGTTTGAGAACTGCTTCCCGCCATTTTTTTCCCTTGCCATTTCTTTGATGTGTATGATGATTGGCTGATTATCCCTACCCCTCATTTCCATAAGTTGTACCACCCCTTCTTGTTGCTAGCCTATATTAACCCTGCCTTTTGGCTCAATGAATGAGACTTGATCAGAGTCCTGTCTTATCTCCATTTCACGTGTCTCTTGCCCTCTCCATTCCCAGTCCCCCTTTCAGGAACCCACGTTGACTGATCTGCGGATCGGATCACAGTACCATTCACAATAGCTGAAAACAAACTGAAATATCTAGGGATGTATCTAACACCCCAAACCCAAAATGCTTTATACAAGGAAAACTACAAGACCCTAGTGACCTCCACAGATGGGGGAATATATCATGCTCGTAGATCAGAAGACTCAATATACTAAAGATGTTTATCCTATCCAGCACATTTTATAAGTTTGAAGCTATCCCGATTCAGATACCAAATACCTTCTTCAAAGAATTGGAACAATTTATCACCAATTTCACATGGCGAGGGAAGAAACACAGAATTAACAGACAACTCCTCAAAAAGAAGGACATAGTTGGGGGGCTTGCTTTACCTGACTTTCACACATACTACAAAGCCACAGTAATCAAAACAGTGTGATACTAGCAGAATGACAGATACCAAACCAGTGGTAAAAATAGAAAATCCAGCGATAATACCACCAGCATATAGACAATTGATCTTTGACAAGGGCCCCAAACATCTCGTGGAAAGGCAATGCCCTATTAACAAGTAATACTGGAAACAATGGAAATCCGCGTGTAGAAAAGTGAAACATGATGTCCATCTCACCCCATGCATAAGAACAAACTGAAGGTGGAACTCAGACCTGGAGTAAAACTGGAAACTATCAGGAATAAGGAATAAGAACAAACCTAAGAACCTTGGTCCAGGGACTACAAAGGCTGACTGCAATAGGACAGGGTACACACACAGAAGAATCTGAGATTGACATACAGGATGTACTAAGGATAAAACACCCATGTGCATCAAAAGACTTTACCAAGAGGGTAGCAAGTCAACACACAGTCTGAAAGAGGATTTTTAGCAATGACACAAAAGACAAAGAACTTTTTATGAAAATCTACAGCACTTGCCTTGCCTGCAAAAAGAGGAAAACAGTTAATCCTTTGAAGAAGTGGGAAAAAGAACTAAAAAGAAGTTTCACTAGGGAGGAGACCTATATGGACAATAAACATATAAGAAAATGCTCCCAATCATTAGTCATCAGAGAAATGCATATCAAAGCAACCATGAGATACCATAAACACCTTTGAGGCCAGCCCAAATCAGAAAATCAGAGAGCAGCCAATGTTAGAGGGGATGGAGCAAGGTTGGAAATCTACATTTCTGGTCATTTTGTAGATATGTATAGCCACTATGGAAAGTCTGGCAATACTTTTAAAAGATGGAAAATTGGGCTACCTTAAAATGTTGCTATCCCTCTACTGGGTATATACTCAGAAGAGATAAGAAATAAACCACAACCAGTTGTATGCATTCCAAAGATTATTGCAGCACAATTCACAATCTAACTTTGCATTGGTAGATGAAAGGATCAGTAACCTCTAGCACATATACAAAATGGATTACTATGCAACACTAAAAAGCACTGGTGAGCATATGAATCTTGTCTTTTCATGGGAAGAGTTGGAGGAAATTATGCTAAGCAAAGTCAGTCAAACACAAAAAGAGAAGTACCGTATGAGTCCCCTAAGGTAAGTGTAATCAGCAAGGTAGGCATAGAAAAGAAGCCACCTGTATCATAACATTTGGGTTGAGATAGAGGGAATTGGGAGGAGGTTGGAGCAAACCCAAGAAGCACATGTTGGGCCAGCACAATATTGGGAAAATGAGGGAAGTGGAGGGGGCAGAAAAAAGGGGGAGATTGAAAGGAAAATGATGACAGAGGGATCAGGGCAGTAATCCACCGAGGGGGAGTACTGGTCTTGTCTCCACAGAAACTGGAGTGGGCATGCCGCCCCTACCATGATGCACCAAACCATGAGGGCTGCATGGCCACATTGAAGATGCATGAAAAGAGAGAGTTACAGACCTGCCCTCAACCAGAGCCAAACTGGCCCCCTTGGAAGTGGCGTGGCAGAGCGCAGAACAGAACCTATAGGTTGGGGAGAGGGATCATCATGCCACACCCACATGAAGGCAGGCTAGGTTGGAGGAAGAGAGAGTAGGACTGGACCCCATGCTAGCAGACTTGGAGTATGAAGTCCCTGTGGGGAGCTAATGGGACACAGAAGGGACTGGACAAGAGACAAGAGCACATGTCTCGCTGTTTCCTTATTGGAGCAGACTGCAACAGCGGACATTTCTGAAGTTACATGGCGGGGAAGCAGAACCCCCCAAAACAGAGCGAATAAAGAAGAAAGCATACCTGGATAAAGAATCTGGAGGAGAAAACAATGGGACTGACTGTTCCAGGTGAACATGGGAGAGGGAGAGGTGGGGAAAAGGAAGTGCTGTTAAATTTAGGGATGAGGGAACAGCAAACGATCCAAAATCGGTAGCTAGGAGGATGTAAGAGCTCAGATAGGGTTTTAGCAAGAGTTATGTAACAAGAGGAAATACAGAGACCCAAAGGAAGGCTGAGCATGGTAGTACAACAAGAGCAAACTAAAAGGAAAAAGAGGAAAGAACTAGGAGATAAAGAGCATTTATAGAGGTATAAAAACAGATATGTACATGTGTAAATATACCTATTTATAGCAATGGGGAAAAAGATGTATATGCATATATTTATAGGTTTAGTATTGAGAAATCACATGGACGTTGGGTCTTCACTCAAGTACTCCCTAAATACAAGAACACATTGTTCTATTAAACTGGCATCCCATGGTGCTCACTTTCCTGGCACAGTCACTGAAGACAAAGTGGGTGCACGAGCAAATGTAGTGAAGAAAACTGATGGTGCCCAGCTATGAAGAAATACAGCATCTGGGGTCTTCAAGGCTTGGAAGTAAACAAGCGGCCATCTATCTCAGAAGCAGCAAAGCCCACGTGGGAGAAGCACACCAGACTGTGTGATCACAAGGTGTTGAAGGAATCAGGTATCAGCCATCAAAGAATAAAAAATCCTATCATTGTGTGCTCACCTACCTAATAGAAACACTGAAGACAAATGGGTGCCTAAGCAAATGTGGTGGAGAAAGCTGATAGAGCTATCAAAAGATATAGTAGTGCCTGGGGTCTTAATGGCCTAATGGTAAACAAGCAGCCATCTAGCTCAGAAGCAATCAAGCCCATAGAGATGAAGCACACCAGCCTGTGGGATCACGATATGTCAAAGGTATCAGGCATCAAGGAACAAAAAAAAAATCATATCATTGTGAATGAGGGGGAGTGCATGTGTGGGCAACTGTACATCTCCTTGCAGAAGGGTCATGGGAAAGAGATGAACCAGTCAGGGTAAAGTGTAGCAATGATGAAACATACAACTTTCCGCTAGTCCTTAAATTTTTATTCCCCCTTCGCCCTACTATCATGATCCCAATTCTACCTTACAAATCCAGCTATATCAGATGATATATTTTGGTACAGATAGGAACTGGAAACACAGTAAACCCCTGATAGATGAACCCCTCAGGACCAGTGATGAGAGTGGCAATATTGGAAGGGTGGAGTGAAGGTAGGGTAGAAAGGGGAAACCAATTACAAGGATCTACCTATAACCTCCTTCCTGGGTGATGGACAAAAGAAAAGTGATGAAGGGAGATGTTAAAGATATGTGAGATATAACAAAATAGTAATAATTTTTTTAATTATCAAGGTTCTTGAGGGTGGAGGAGTAGGGAGGGAGGGGGAAAGTGAGCAGCTGATACCAAGGGCTCAAGTAGAAAGCAAATGTTTTGAGAATGATGTTGGCAGCAAATGTACTTGACATAATGAATGCATGTTTAGATTGTGATAAGTATTGTATGAGCTTCCAGTAAAATAATATTTTAAAAACCCAGAAAGCAATGGAACATCATTGGAATATTTTGCAGTGAAATAAAGACCCGAGACTAATAAAATAATTCTCAACCTAAACTGAAATTTTTAAAAAAAGGAAAAAAAATCGCTTCTCGGCCTTTTGGCTAAGATCAAGTGTAGTATCTGTTCTTATCAGTTTAATATCTGATACGTCCTCTATCCGAGGACAATATATTAAATGGGTTTTTGGAGCAGGGAGATGGAATAGGAGCTTGCTCCGTCCACTCCACGCATCGACCTGGTATTGCAGTACCTCCAGGAACGGTGCACCCCCTCGGGGGAAATTTCACTTGTTTAAATAATAGAATCTTCTTTCAGATAAAGCTAATCTTCTCTTGTTTTTCTGGTTACTTACTGCATCTGTAATTTCTTTTTTTTTTTTTTTTTAATTTTTTTTTAAAGAAAAAAAAAAAATAAAAATAAAAAAAGGAAAAAAATTCACTGAATTAAAATGGACTGAATGTGACTATATAGATAAAGAATAGCAAAATAGTAATGAAAATAATACCCATCTGTTGCATTCATGCAATCTGGTGTCGATTTGAGGATTAAGAGTGTAGGGGTGGAGTGTACTCTGCCAATTGGGGAGAACAAAGGAGACCTCTGTGTGGGCATTGCTTTCTCCTGAGAATTCTGTGGAATACAGACATATATCCACCTTGGAGGTGAGAGATTCTACTCAGCCCCTTGGAAATGCTCTTCTGCAAGACACAAAGGTGACTCCATATGAGACATCCCAAAGGAGAAGCCACATGGGTTTACCCTGATGGAACCAGACCTCTGAAACTAGAAAAACCATGTAAAGAGTCCTGTCAGAACTCAGCTTCCTAAGAAACCACAGAGAGGCCCCTGCCAGCACTGAGATGCTTACAATGCCACTGGACTCACTTGTTTGTGACTATCCTGCAGCTGACATCATTGCATGTGCCTCGCAAATCTGAAAAAGACTTCATAGACTGATATCAGACATATGGGCTAACCTCAGACTGGTGGGCTTGGACTGGACTGGTTTGGGATGTTTTCTCAATATTCCACCCCTCTTGTACATAAACCTCTCTCTTACATGCATATAAGTGTCTATGGATTTGTTTCTCTAGTCTATCCAAACTAACACCCCATCAATATGTTGTTTTCAAGAGATGCACCTCATGAGCAAAGACAATAATAGACTGAAAATCAAAATATGAAAAAACTAATCAAAATAACAATGAAAAATGGAGCAGGCCTGGTAATATTAATTGTGGATAAAATGGATTTTAAGGCAAATCTAGTGTCAGAAAAAATAAGGGCATTATAAAGTTTTGATTGAGTTTATTAAGAGAATATAACCATAATTACATATATGCAGTCAATATTAGAACATGAAAATAGGGGAATCGTCAGAAGATGGTGGCCAATAAAGTAGCTCACATCTGGTGATCAGTGAGTAGGGGAGATTTGAGACCATTCAGGGTTATCAAATCAGTCTGTTGATGCCCAAGAAAGTTCAGAGCGCTTACGCTCAGTCCTTCAAGGCTGCATATTTTTTTCAGCTTCAGGTACAAACTGCTAGTTAAAAATTCAAGTGGTGGTGTAGTGGTTGAGTGTGGGACTGTGGCCAATTGGCTTGGCAGTTCAAATCCAGCAGCAGCTCTCTGGGAGCAAGGCTGGATAGGTTCCACGACCACCAGAGGGGAGTGGTGTCCCCCCCACCCCAAATTCAATGTAGCTCATTTTCTCTTCACTTTGGCAGCAGCTCGTCTAGTGTCAAGTCTTTTCAAAAGCACCCAATGCACTGTGTGGGGCTTTTCTTTTCTAAGCATCCTTTGGAGGCATTTCCTATACCCATTTAACAGATCCAATTAAATGGCTGTAGGCAGTGGCCTTACAAACGCTCTATTCATACTTTCCACTAATCATTTCTATCATGTTATAGCTATAACTGTAGGTACAATAAATCAGTATGATTCCATGACAGCCATATCCTAAAGACAGTTCTTAAAACAGTCCAACGCAATCCTTTCTTACTATTCCATTCATATGTAATATGCCCTTAGGCCACTGACAGTATCAGCCAGGGCAAGGCCTTCTGTCAGCCATTTTGACTAATAATTATGGCCTTAGAAAAGTTCAGGAGGCGATTTTGCTTCAACTCAAATTTTACATTTATCACATTCATTTTCACCATTTCAGATGGAATAACCAAAAACAACTTCAAAGAATCAAAACCTTCATTTCCCATGGTCTTTCCAGAAAATAATTGAGTAAACCACAGGATCAAAGCTGCCCTTCAGCTAACCAAAGAAGAAAAACTAAACGAAGGCCAAGATCAGACAATCCTCCACTCTCTATCTTTATGATTTAGTTCTCTAGTAAACACTTCTCGGGTACCTTAATGTGTTAGGATGGGTTGACAAGAGAAACAAATGCAATGACATATATGTGCACTTAAGAGTCTTGTATCTAGAAGTAATTATATCCTAGCCCAGTCCAGCTGTAGCCCATAAGTCCCATAATAGTTCATATGCTCCTCTTCAGACTCACACAATCACATACAGAGTGCAGGTATATCACAGGCTAGTGTTGGCAAAGTCATGTGGTTCCTATGTCAGTGGAAACATGGCAGGGCTCTTGCAACCCAGCAGTTCTCCAGGTAGCCAAGAAGTAAGAAAGTGAAGAGAGAGAGAGAGAGAGAGAGAGAGAGAGAGAGAGAGAGAGAGAGAGAGAGAGAGAAGAGATTCCCCAGACCATTCTTCTGAGAAGGCCCCTTTCATATGGAAACACCACCAGGTTTTAACGTAACCAATAGGTTAGATACCATCACTATATTTTTATATAGCCTCAAGGTGACATAAAATTATCTCATTATCACAGAGTACAAGTCTACTCAGAGGAAGAGTCAGCTTGATAACAACTGTTTTTCTGTTTGTTTACACATTATAGTTCTACAATTTTAAGCTTCCACATGTGCACCATTTCAGAAGGAGCAGTCTATCCCACTTAGATCTGGATTTGCACAACTAGACTCTCTGGGGCCCCCAAGGCCTTCTGTTTTCTTCTTTTCGATTAAGTCTGGAGAAAGCTTTCTCACTGAGCATGTCCGGAGTGTTCAAAGGCACATCTGTGTTTCTACACAGCCTACGTTTCATGTGCACAAATAAAGAAAAGATGGCGAAATAGACACCTGTGTTTATAGTCACCTGCTCTGCCCAGACAGATATTTATTTGCTGTTGTATAAATGAGGGAAATTTTCACTCGACCCTGAAAATTTGGCCACACTGGACCATCCTTCCTCATCCCCTGTGATTTCTTCACTGAGAATGGCCACAGTCCATTGACACTTCATTGTACTCAGCTTAAAGACCAGTCACAGTTCTGGGAAGATCTGTTTTGCACCTGTTAGCAGGCCTTGTAAGGTGCTCAAGCTTTCAGTAAAATGCTCTAAACCAGCACTAAATCAAAACTTTACATGACAGGGAGGAAGTGCTGTGTAAAGAAGGTCCTCTCTCCCTTCAGGCCTGACTTTATAGGATGGCCCTTTAAAAATAGACCTGATTTAATGGGACTTGTTTTAACCCTTTGCCTGTCTCCCTGGATGGGCTTTGAAAAAGATCTACACACAAGGCATGAACATAAACCACGAGCATCAAGTTCTGCAGTTTATCTTTACCTCACACATCAGTAGAAATGTTTACTGCTAAATGTTAGAATTTTATCTCAGCAACATATAATGTTTGATTTGTGGCTAGCACTGAAATGAAAAGGAAAAAAGCATCTCTATTTTCAGATTCTATCATTCCATACATTTAAAAAAATTCCCAGACATATGACAATAAACCATTGCAAGTAATGGGTGGATCCAACAAAGGTATAAGGGATAAGGCCAACATAAAAAAAAATATCAAGCACCTTCCTCTACACTCACAAAAAGAGTTTTGAAAAAGAAACGAGGAAATCAATACAATTTACAACAGTCAATCAGAAAATATGGTTCTTAGAAATAAATCTAATAAATAAATAAATATTTAAAAAAGAGAAATAAATCTAAGCAGAGACACAAAAATTCCATACAAAGGAAACTATAAAATACTACTAAAAGAGATCTACATAAATGGAAGAACTCAAGCCTTGCTCATAAATAGGGAGACTTAACTTTGTGAAAAATGTCAACAGTATTCCAAGTAGTCTATGAATATTATGCAATCCTAATCCAGATTCCATCACTCTTCATTAAAAAAAATGAAAAAAAAAACTACTTATCAACTTTGATGGAAAGGAAAAAGACCCAAACTGTGCAAAGTTCTACTAAAAAAGAACAAGTAGAAGGCCTTACATCTTGCTAATCTCAAAACTTAATATTCAGTCACAGTAATCAAAACAACCTGACACTGGTACAATGACAGAAAAAATAGAACAATGAGACAGAATTGAGAAACTAGATGTACATCCATCCACCTGTTGACAGCTGAGCTTTGACAAAGAGCTGAAACCTACTAAATGGGAAACAGACTATCTTTAACAGATGACCCAGTGAATAGGAACTGGATATTGATTTTCAGGATTCAGTTATCTTTGTATCTGTGCATCTATGCATGCATCTATCTATCTATCATCTATATATCTATCATCTATCTATCAATCATCTATCTTAACCCAAGATATATGAAAGCCCTAAGAGTAAAATAAAATTCTAAAGATAATAAAAATAAGGAACAAACTTCGGGAAGGGGTGTAGTAATACATGGCATACACTACCAATCATAACAACAGCGCACAGTCAACAAAGTGCAAAGTCGTTGGCTCATTGTTGTCAGGTGCTGATTTATAGTGAGAGAATAATGCAGGGTCCGGTCCTGCATGGTCCTCACCATTCCTGTTATGTTTGAGACATTTGCTGGGGATACTTTGCCCATCTATCTCACTGAAGGTCTTCTTCTTTCGCTCTTTACCACATATGATGTCCTGGGACCTCCTAAAAATTAATCATCTATTCACCAAAGGAATAAAATGAAAGCCTACAGAAACACTGGGGGGGTTGGGGGTGATGACAATATGGCACAAGGGACTTATCTCTAAAATTTCTAGAATTCAACACTTTAGCCACAACAAAAAAATTAAACAATCCAATTTAAATATGAACAATGAACATGAATATACAATCCACAATAAAAAGGCTTTTTCTATTTAAACTTTCACTCAAATCACAATAAAAAGTTAAGGGAAATTTTTTCTAAAAATAATCAATTCTACTAAGTTACTGGTATTATTTTCCCCTTCTTTTAAAATATAAATTTAAATATCATTCTTAAATTTGCAACATAGATAAGGAAAGGGAAATATGTTCAAGGAAGATAATCCAACCCTATCTCATAACCTATGCAATGAGAACTTTTCACAAACCTTTAGCCCTTTTGTATTTCAAGGATGGGATTGAGTTGATTTCTTACACAGTTACTGTTTTCCAGAATCAAGCAATTGACCAATGTCCTTGCTACTAAAACAACTGGAACTAGTCTGCCACCTAATGGTTTTTAAATATATTGCAATTTACTGGGAAAATAATTTAATGTTTTAAAATTATGTATGTTTTGTTTCTTTACACACTTAAAGGGAAACACTTCTCCATTTCTCTATTTTACACTTTTTATTCTTCCTTTTACAAACTTTTACAAAGTTAATATTGGTGGGTGCTTGGTGAATTCTGACTCATTAGCAACTGTGGACAGCAGAAAGAAACACTGCCTGGTCTTGTGCAATCCTCACACTCCTGGTGATGTGAGTCAATTGTTGCACCCATCTCTTGAGGATCTGCTTCTTTTGAACTAACTTCTATGTCTGATACTTTTTCCCAGAGACTAGGCTCTCTGGCAACATGTACAAATCCCATGAGACCACATCACACTGTTCTCACTTCCATGAAGCACTCTGACTTTGCTTTTTCCAGTACAGATTTATTCATTCTTCTTGAAGTCTATGGTACATTCAATATTATTTGACAACACTATAATTCAATTCTTCAGTCTTTCTTAGTCATCGTGCAGTTTTCCTGAGTATAAAGCAATTGAAAATAACATGACTTGTGTGAGGCACACCGTAGTTCTCAAAGTGACATATTTCTTGTTAAGACTATAAAGAAATCTTTTGCAGGATATTTGCCCAATACAATACATTGCTTTATTTATTGACGGCTGCTTCCATAGCTGTTTGTTGTGTATGTGGGTTGAATACATATGATAAAAGGCTAACTGGGTCAAAGTAAAATAAAGTAACTTCAGTTTTTTTTCTCCATTTATCATTATGTTGCTTATTGGTCCAGTTTTCTCAGTATGTGGGTTGAATACATACGATAAAAGGTTAACTCACCAGCATGATATTAAACCATACAATTTCTTCTTGTCTTGTATCAACATCTTCATCTCTCGACAGGTTCTTCATGAGGGCAATTAAATTTGGTAAGCAACTATCTAATGAGACATCAACTAAGTTCACAAAAAAGAAGCTCACTATCCTGTGTGATTCAATGATGTCGATGACAAAATCCAAATATTGTAAAGGGAGAAGTATCTGAGCTTAAATTGTGTGCACCCAATGTGTAGATAGGAAGGACAGTGGGAACTCCAAATCCATCTGCAGACTCTGCTATCAGATTAAGCCTCTGGCAGATTCCTTCTACCCACAGGCAAGGGACTCAAACAGCTTTACTATCAGACAGAAATGATTGTATACTGAATTATGGTGTACGGAGCCATGGTACACTATGATAGTCAAATGACCTTCCTCCAGACACAACCTGAATTTGCTCCAGGCTCAAGTAGTTTTCACTTGTTCATGACAGGCATATTTTGGCTTTTTAAATATTGATGGTGGTCTTTTATATCTTACTTTTTATTTATATTTTCATCTTTATATTTTTATTATTATCTCTTTCCCAGCAAACAGAACTGAGAAGAGCACATATGGGGACAAACGCTCAATGCGAATGCATTAAGGAGATTGGGAGGCCAGGGATCTTCTAAGGCGAGACCTTCACATTCATAGGTTAAAGATGCTTTCGTATTACATTCTCCTAAGTAAAAATTATTCCTCTCAACATTCCCCATAATAACACTAATTTCGTAGTGCTGTTTATGAGCAAATGGTGGCTTCCTATCCTCTTGAAGGTTGATTGTTTAAAGATTATCTGCTTAAAGGTTATCTGTCATCAAAAGCAGTCGGATTTTCTAACTTTGACTGTAGCCCATTCCCTCCTGATAAGAATTATAGAGTATTGCCCTGGAGAAAAGTTCAAAGACATCTAAGGTAAAGCCAACTCAGAGACGATCAAAGTTAGGTTGCCATATTGACTGTAGAATCCAGCCAACTTGTTATGTATATACCTTCTTGTCACATGTATGCCTCTGGTACATCCTCTTCCTTTTGCATGTAGAACCCCATCTCATCTAATGTTAGGCATAGTCCTAGAACCCCTTCCTGTTGCATATGTGTTTACCATGGCCTGCATGCCTGAGATTATATAAGCTCTTGAGAGTATTCATCACTCCTTCACTCTGATTCCAGTCTCAATAGGGAGAGGTGGTCCCTTGCATGCTTTATCTCATGTCTCTTTAATGTACCCCTAATTGCACAACTGCCTCCTGAGGACCCATCTGGATGTAAAGCTGGGTCCCACAATTTTCTTCTTGTTGTTTTCTTTGGTCTTTGTTTTTTATGGTTACTGTTGTGTTTCCAGTATGTGCAGCACAGCAGGAGTGGATGCACATAAACAATAACCGAAGCACTGGTTTATCAGGATGTAGATGGGGTGGGTGAATTAATTCAAGGAGAAAACAATGAACACTAAAGGAGAGATCACAAGAATTGATTGTGATGATGTTTATGCAATTCTTTTTGAAAGCTATCTAGCCCTGGAAGTGTATGACATGTGAATATTATATTAAGAAAATTCCCTTCCAAAAAATGGGTGAAGGAGAGAGTTGCTGCTTAGGGGGCATTGAGTTTATGTTAACTAGTGGAATGTTTATGTTTATGCTGGTGGAATAATTTGGAAAAGGATATCAATGATGGTTGTACAATAATGGTTATGCAACATATATAGAAGTTGTGTAAGTGGAAATTTTTGTATATTTTTGCCACAGTTAGAAAAAATTACGTAACAGTGAACACAAAGAATATTTTCTAAAATAAACTGTGATGATGATTCTACAAATATTCTCTTATTTTTCTACAACTCTCCTTGATATGATTGAATAATTGAATTGTATGATATGTGGATGATGCATTAAACACTTTTTAAAAATTGTTTTGGAAAAAAATAAAACAAAAAGTGTTTTGGAATTACAGTTCTTCACATTGTTATCCTTAATCTACTATTATCCAGATAGTTGATGCCTTTGATTCATCAAGAAAATAAAGGTACACCTTGTGTTAGTTATAGAAAACATATCAATTTGGGAGGATAACAAGTGAAGGGGTGGAATATCGTCTGACAATCAAGATATAACCAATGAGGCCTCTGTGTGGGCTTGGCCTATCCCCTGAGAATTCTGGGAACTCTGGTATTTCCTCCTTGGAGACAGGAGAGACCTCTCTCTCTCTCTCTCTCTCTCTCTCTCTCTCTCTCTGCTCAGTTCTGGCAAAACATCCCTGAGGAGAAGCCACAGGTACCTTCCCTGATGCAACCCTGGATGCTGGAGAAGTCATGTGGAGACGTGGAGACCCCTTCCAGCACTGAGATGTTTACAATGTCACTGCATCCAAAGACTTTCTACCCACTGGCCTGTGATCATCTTGCATTTAGATTGATTGAATATGTTTTGTGAGTCTGTACATGACTCTATAGATTAATAATGAACATATGGGCTAATACTGGACTTTGGGGCTTAGACTGGACTGGATTGGGATGCCTTCTTTATTTAAAACTTCCTTTTGTACATATATGAGTTTCTATGGATTTGTTTCTTTAGTCTACTCAGACTGACACAAACGTCTTCCTGCTATTCTCTGCTTCCAACCAAGATCCATCTGATACAGCAATGATATCACTCATTTCACATCTTCTGAATCAGGCTTGAATTTTTGGCATTTCTCTACTGATGCATTGCTTTAAACGTTTATGAATAATCTTTGGCAAAATTTTACTTTTGTGTGATCTACCTTTTCAGACAGTGGAATATTAAAGTCACCTACTATAGTTGTTAATACTGTGATTTCTTTTTTAATCTTTTGGAGACTTTGATGAATTTTGGGAGTCTCTCGTTGGGTATGTAAAGGATATTCTCACTAGTTCTTGGTCTACTGATCCCTTGAACATTACATAGTGCCTTTTCTTTTGTTATGGCTTTGAGATCCATTTTGTCAGAGATTAAGATTGTAATGCCTATTTTTCGAATTGTGGTTTGCATGGTACATTTTTCTCCAGCGTTTCATTGTAAGTCTACTTCTGCTTGCAAGCTCGAGGTGTGTCTTTCTTTTTGTATTAAACACTTCACTGATGGCCCTTACAGGTCTTATAGCAATCCATACATCAATTATATCAAGCAGCAGATCAATGGGTTGTGTTTTCTAAGCCAGTACACTAGTCTCTATCTTTTAATGAGTGAGTTAAGTTCATTGATATTCAGAGTTATAACATCCATCAATGGACACTGTGATGTCATTTCAGACCTTCTGTGTTGGGTGTTTTCCTATCTCCCTGCTTAACAGTGCACTGTATGAATGAGCGTGAGGTTCATTCTAGCCTTCTTTCACCATTGAGGTCATGTTAACTTGGGTGTTGTTTTCATTATGTTGGCCTCTGGGTGGAGTTGCCCTATGAGGGAGACTCCCATTTGTGCTTTGTGTGTGTTGTTCTTCTGATCGCACTGCATCAGCAAGGATTTTTTGTAAAGCTGGGTTTCTTTCAATATATTCTTTGCGGTTTCCTTGTCCTGGAAGACTCTTGCTTCATTATCTAACTTGATAGATAATTGGCTGAGTTGAGAATTCTTGGGTTTGCATTGTTTTCTTTCAACTTTCAGAAGATGTTAATGGTATCTGCTGATAAGCCTGACCACGTTTTTATTTGGGTATCTTTATAGGTGACTTCCTTTATACCTTTGCTACTCTCATGATTTTCTCCTTTTCCTCAAATTTGGAGAGTTAAACAATTATATGCCTTGGTGAATTCTTCCTTGGATTCAGTCTACCTGGTGTCCTCTCTGCTTCCTGAATGGTTTCCCGATTCTCATTCTTTAAGCTGGGGAAATTTTCCTGTAGGAATTTCCACACTATTTTTAACATTGATTTTTTTCTTGTGTCATAGTCTAGCAGTCCAGTTATTCTAACAATGCTCCTTTTCATAGCATCTGACATTGTTTTCAGGTGTTCTTCAGCTTCTTTGATGATCTTTTAACCACTTTATTGGACATTCATACAGCTCTTATCAAAATGCATATATATACCCATTGTGTCAAGCACATTTTTCCATTTTTTGCCATCATCAGATGATTTTGTTTCACTGTCTTTCCCATTTATTGGAGTCTGCTTGGTTATCTTCAAGTCACTGATATGATTCTCAGCTTCTTCTAATACATTGTCAAAGCCTGCTAACTTGTTATTAGCTACCTCATCCCTTTACTCTTGTACTTCCTTTTAGTGCATGGCCTTTATCTTCTCTATCATTTCATCCTTCTGCTGTAATGCATCCTTCTGCTGTATGCCCTGTATGGCTCCCAGCAGTATACTGAAGATTTTTCTGTGGAAGCTCAACTTCTGCCTGTTCTAAGCACATTGCTAGAGTCAGGACTTCCTCTGACAATGCATTTTATTGCTTGTGTTTCTTGTTGTTCTTGTTGTTGTTGAGGCTGCTGTCCGTGAGTCATTTGGAGAAGCTTGATGCTATTTACCAGGGAGTCAAAAGTCCTTGCCTCTCTCTTTTGGGGGCTGGCAGAAATGCTTCTGTGGGTTGCCTTAAAAAAACTACATGGGGGGGGATGTAGGGGTCAGGCTACTTCTTTACCTCAATAGATTTTACTCTCCTTAGATAGGTGGTATTCTTTCCTATTTGGAGGGCAGGTCTAGTGGACCTCTCGTGGCAAACAACCAGGGTGGTTGCAGGCAGCAAGGGTAGCTCTGTAGGTAGTGGGGCGCTCCAGACAATGGTGGGGGAAGTCCAGCTGCCACTGGCAGAGGGTGCTGAGCAAATTTGGGGAAAGTCCTGTAGCCTGGAGGCTTCCACAGGAAAAGCCTCTTTGCCACAGATGGAGATGCTGGGTAAAGACAGGAAAGGTCCCTATTGATACAGAAGGGGGTGCCAGGTGATAGTAGGGAAATCCCCACCATGAGGAAAACCTCATCGCTGCATGCAAGGTCAAGTCACAGCTGCTGGGGCCCATGTAGGGGTGACCCAAACTTCACTGCAGAATCTGCTGCCAGGTATGGAGAGGATACCTTCAGAAGGAGGGAGCAAATCATGGTGGAGTGTGCTGTCACCACTGGGGAATCCAACTGCAGTTGTTGGGGACTCAGTAGGGCAGTTGGCTAGCTCTTGGTGAAGTCATCAGACTTTGGGAAGATACCAGAGGGTGGTGATCCCCATAGTGTCCAAATAGCACAGCCAGCATGGGGTCAGGGAATCCCTGGGATCAGGTTGCAGATCCCTGGGGCTCTGCTAGATGTGGAGGAAAGTCATCCCCCTCCAAAACCAAGGAAGTATTCCAGTTGTCATGGGGTCTGTCCACTTGTGAGAATCTCCACACTCATCCTCCTGGAAGCTGGATTCACTGATCACCATGGATATCAGATCTCCAGAAGCTCTTCTAAGACCCCTTTTGTTGTTTTTATTCTGTTTGTCGGCTGATTACATTTGTATGAAATTTCCAGAATAAATCAATCTGAACCGGTGCTTGTCAGGGGAAAGGGGAGCAATAGTTTAATGGTTGTGGCAAATCCTACTAGAATGATGAAATACTAGGGACTATATAGAGGTGGTCACTGCCCACTGTGCATGCACTAAATACTATTGGATTACTCACTTTAAAAAGTTATTTTGATTATATGTAAATTTCCCTATAACTTAAAATTTCTTTAAAAGTCCCAGAGGTCCATGCCCCATGAGTCTGGGAACAATTAAAAGTGGGCATCTCCACTCAAGGGTGTTTCCACAGAAGCAGGAGAAGAACCAATGATCCCTCAGTAGTCCCTCTGTCAAATTTGCTGCCAGTCACATTACCCTTTACAAAAAGAGTCCCAGGATTTCTTCTTTATTACCTTCACTGCATTGTGAATTTCCAATATTTTCTCTCAGTTTTCTACAGGATTCTCTGCCCATCTTAGAAATTCAAATAAAAGACAATAACAGAGGAGTCACAATATTATTGTTATCAACATCCCTGAGACCCATGGGAATAAAGGGAGATGAGAGGATCTACTGTCAACCCCTCTGCTTCCCCATAATCCCACAGTGATTAGGCCTGGAAACACAGGCACCCTATCAACACAATTTGAGTGCCTCAGCTTATGCTGACTTTTTCTTAGCAGTGAAGCAATGCATTTAAATCAGAACATTTTTGCTTACTACAAAGAAAAGTCAGTAGGATTGGTAAATGCCAGCTGTTTAATAAAATATGACATGAATTCTCAAAATGGGGTGTGAAAATTGACCTGAATTTTCATGAACATGAGTCTAGGAGGTCCATTATGAGCCTCAGCTATGGGTTGAGACTGTGGTGATGAAGCAGTGGTTCTCGATCTTCCTCATGCCGAGACTCTTTAATACAGGTCCTCATAATGTACTGACTCCCCCATCATAAAATTGTTTTCATTACTACTTCATAACTTGTGATTTTGCTACTGTTATGAATTGGGCAACCCCTGTGAAAGGGTGTTTGACCCTCAAAGACGTCGCAACCTAGTGGTTGAGAACCAGTGTGATGAAGGGAGGTGATGCAGATGGCATGGAGGAAGGAGTGAGGAGTTAGTGAGCTGATGCTTGTCAGATCATTGGTGTTTGTTCTTCTTCACCAAATCCAGCCAGCAGCCACGTGTAACTGATTTCAGAGGATACCTGACAACAGTCCCATGCAGAGAAAATATACTTGAATGAAAAATCTCATGGAGGAAATGAGATATAGAATATAGTGTCCTTTAGGAAAAACAAGTGATACAAAATCAGTGGCAAAGTGGGTATGAGAGACCTGAGAGTGAGTGATCAAGAGTAATGTAACAGAGAGAAATTTCCGAAACCCAAATGAAGGCTGAGCATGATAGTGGGACAAGAGAAAAGCAAAAGGAAATAGAGGAAAGAACTGGGAGGCAAAAGACATGTATAGAGGTCTAAATATAGGCATAAACTTTGGTAAATATATTTATATATTATGATGGGAAATAGATCACGTACATATACTTATAGGGTTAGTATTAAGGCAGCAGATGGACATTGAACTTCCACTCAAGTACTTCCTCAATGCAAGAACACTATTCTATTAAATTAGCATTCCATGATGCTCACCTTCCTGATACAATCGCTGAAACAAATGTGTGCATAAGCAAAAGTGGTAAAGTGGCTATCAAAGATACTGCATCTGGAGCCTTAAAGACTTAAAAGTAAATAAGCAGCCATTTAGCTTAGAAGCAACAAAGTCCACATGGAAGAAGCACACCAGCCTGTGTGACCACAAAGCATCAAAGGAATCAGTTATCAGGCATCGAAGAACAAAAGTCATATTATTGTGTGTCCACCTTCCTGATATGATCACTGAAGACACATGTGTGCATAAACAAATGTGATAAATAAAGCTGATGGTGCCTGGCTATCAAAAGATATAGCATCTGGCATCTTAAAGGCTCGAAGGTAAGCAAGTGGCCATCTAGTTCAGAAGCAATAAAGCTCACATGGAAGAAGCATACCAGGAGGTGCGACCATGAAGTGTCAACGGATCAGGTATCAGGCATCAAAAAACTAGAAATTATGTCATTATAAACGAGAGGGGCTACAGATTGGGGACCCAAAACTCATTTGTAGGTGAAGCAGCATCCCCTTACCAAAGGGTCATGAAATGGAGATGAGCCATTTAGGTTGCAGTGTAGCAACAATACATACACAACTTTCCTCGAATTCTTAAAGGCTTCCTTTCTCCTACTATTGTGATCCCAATTCTACTTTACAAATCGGGTTAGACTAGACGTATACACTGATACAGATAGGAGCCAAAAACATAAGGAATTCAGGACAGATGATCCCTTCAGGACCAGTGATGAGAGTGGCAATACTGGGAGGGTGGAGGGAAGGTGGAGTAGAAGGGAGGAACTGATTATAAGGATCTACACATAACCTCCTCCCTGGGGTACAGACAACAGTGAAGAGGGAGAAGGGAGACATCAGGGAGTGAACAGTATGACAAAATAATAATAATTGATAAATTATCAAATGTTCATGAGGGAGGGGCAAGTGCAGAGGAGGGGGAAAATGAGGAGCTAATGCCAGGGGCTTAAGTGGAAAGAAAATATTTTGAGAATGTTGATGACAGCAGATGTACAGATATGCTTTGCATACAGTGGATGTATGTTTGGATTGTAATGAGAGTTGTGTGAGCCCCCAATAAAATGATTTTATTAAAAAATAAAGAAAGTAAAAAGGTGTTAAATCCTATTTTAATAAACAACATTCATTGTAAAACAGCAACAACAAAAAAGAGTTGTCCTTCAAGAGTCAATGAGTAGCAGAATTTCACTGTTTTCTTTCAAACTTTCACTTTCACATGTCTTTATTATGTCATTTGGTCTTTGCTTTGTATCTATTTTTGACTTGGTCCCTAAATGAAAGGGGCATATGTAGTTCTTTTGTTGTCATAGGCTTGTTTGAATTTTCTTTTGCTTTCTCTTGAACTTGAACATGAGCAATTTAAGATCTGTTCCACATTTCCCCTCTGGCCTTGTCCTGGTTGATGAAATTGAACTTCTCCAAAATCTTTTTCCATACAGAGAGAGTCAAATATGAGAGATTCTAGTGAGACCTGATCTGTGGCAAATTGGGACTAGTTTTGCCATCATGACAATGCACCTGGTAACAAAGCCCTCTCAGTGTGCTAGTTTTGGACAAAAAAATCTTATGTATTCTAGTGAGATTCACATGCCACTTTTCTTGAAGAAAAGTTGTGTAAAATGAATAAATCTTAGTCCTGAAAAGCTGTCATACAATCCCTAGCATTCTTTCTACCACAAAGATATTTTCCAAGTACTAATCTTTCTTCTTTGTTTCCAATTTTCATCTTCTAATCAATAGTAATTATCAGTACAATTTGGCAGCAGAAGTTGGTGAAAATGTTCAAAGGTAAATATCTTTTCATTCAATTATGAAATCAAACATGATTAACTTTTTTAAATTTTAGAATATATGTGCTGAAGTATCCCAAAAAATAACAGAATCTTATTTTCAAAGCTATGTATTTAAATTTTTTTACTAAACAAACTTATCAACTTCAAAGTACTCTCCATTACATTTAATTCATTTTTCAAATCTGAGAGACCATTCTCAGAAATAATTTTCAAACTCATCTGTTTGAATGGCTGACAGTATCTTCTTTGTATTTTCCACCTCTTTAATGTCATCAAATCGCTGTCCTTTCATGTCCCTCGTTATTCTCAGAAACAAAAAGTCATTGAAGCGAGTTAAAGTGAGTACAGTTTGCAGGGCAAGCAAGGAAAGATGTTTTTTGCCCCAAACTGGCACACTGAGATGGCTTTGTTACCAGGTGCATTGTCATGATGGCAAAACCCGTATCAATTTGCCACAGATCAGGTCTTTTCCTGTCCCACACTGTTATGCAATCTTTTCACAACTTCTAAATAGAAAGATTGATTTACAGTCTGACGTGGTAGAACAAACTCCAAATGCACTATCCCACTTACATTAAAAAGTAAATAAAAGGGGGGGAAGAGTATTGTCTTGATCATTGAATTCACTTGATTAACTTTTTTGGGGGGTGAGGTGACAGTGGTGTCTTCCAGTGCCTTGATTGATGATGTCTGTTTTCAGCATAGTAAAAATATCACCATGTCTTGTCACCAGCAATGGAAAAGTCTGGGTTACATTGGAGCTGTTCTTTCAAAGCATGGCATGTTTCTACTTGACCCTCTTTTTGCTAGTCTGTCAGAACCCGGGGCACACATTTCACAGCAAACCTCTCATTCCCAAATCTTGCAATAAAATTCACTGAACAAAGCTCCAGTATAGACCAGAAAACCTCCCCATTTCTTCAGTGGTCCATTGTCAGTCTTTAAGAACAAGTGCATGAATTTTGTCTACATTTTTATTGTTTGGGAAGAACAAGGTTTGTCATTCAGAATGAAGATTGTCATCAATTGACATTTCACCTAATATGAAAAGAGAAAACCACTCATACACATGAGTTTTCCCCACAATGCTCTCTCTGTAAACTGTGTTTAATATCACAACTGTTTTGCGGCATTTTTACTGAGCAGGAAACAAAATTTCACAGTCACAAGCTGTTCTCTAAAATTGGCCATTACAAAAAAAAATGACTCTTGAATGAAACTGCTTTTATGACAAACTTCACTGTGACCAGAGAGAACATTCCAGGCGACACCACTGTGGACACTAATTCAGAACAAATTGTTCGATCCTTACCCAGCAGAGAAAAATGTGTACTGTGAGACCTCTACCCAGTACAGTTTTCCGGTTTTATTTGGTTACACCTCATAATGTACTTTTGTTAAAGTTTTTCAGAATATACCCAGCTGAAAAAAAACACACAGAATTTTGTAGGCCATTTAGTGTAGGGAAAATATATCTATAAACTTTTATTCTATCTTAATTAACCAAGTAAAATGTTCTAATTTTCAGAGGTCAGTTGTGATAATTAAGCTTTGAGTCAGCTAGTCTTAGGCAAGATTTTCTGTGGTTTGGCAATAAGCTCTCCATCATAGGTCACACCACGTAGGTCAAAAACTAATGACATCTTCCTGGGGGTGTGGTCCACTTGATAACTATAAAAGAAATGTGTGGTTTACAGATGGTTCTGCTCGATATGTAGGTAGCATTTAAGACTGAACAGCAGCAGCACCATATGTGGGAATGTCTTATTTTCTAATGATGCCAGAAACATAAAAGGTCATGGTCTTAAAGTCAACTCACAGGTGGAACTTTCCATCTAAAGTGGTATTCAAATATTACAGGGAGCTCCCAAAACCCCTCTTTAAAAAAAAGGGAGAGGAAGCTCTCCTTTAGCAAACTTAATTGAGGTGATTCAGGTTTTCATAAAATATTTAGATATAGTGTTTATCTCATACAGTTATTATTCACTTATGTAAATAAAAATGGTTTAGCTATGTTCTTATAACTCTATTCGTTGTTAAATTGTCTATATAAATTGTTGGAAGTATTAATACCCTCTGATTTGACGTTCACATTTTCCCCTCTCCTTAACTACTGGCAAATGATTGGAAGGTACTTCTTGTTAGATTTCTTCAAGTTTGATCTGAGCTTATTATTGCAGACACTGTGCCACTCTTTTTTGTCCAGGGTCTTCTTTTTCATTATCTTTCTACTTAACCAATGTAGTAGTTACATAATCTGGCGTCGCTTAGAGAGGATTATGCATGAAGGGGTGGAATCTGATACAACCAATGAGGCCTCTGTGGGGGTGTGGCTTTCTCCTGAAAATTCTGGGAACTCCTGTTTTCATTCCTTGGAGATGGGAATCATCCTCTCATTCTACTCATTCCCTGGGAGGCGTTGCAACTGACAAGAAACATGGAACTGCGGTAGTGCCTGGAACTGGAGAAGCCAGCACCTACCCTGATGCAACCAGACCTCTGAAACTGGAGAAGCCACATGGAGACCTCTGCCATTGTTGAGATGCTTACAATGCCACTGCATTCAAATACGTCCCACTCACTGGTCTGCGATATTCCTGCATCCAACATCATTGCAGGTGTCAAAAGAGAACTTTATAGGTTGTTATTGGGCATGTAGGCCAATATCAGACATATGAACTTCATCTGGATTGGGCTGGAATGTTTTCTCAATATCCAACTTCTTTTGTATATAAACCTCTTTCTTATGCCCACATGAGTGTCCCTGAATTTGTTTCTCTAGTCTACCAAGACTAACACAACCAAGCAAAGTGTTCTTTTCAAAAGACAGGTCTCTTCGGATATAGACTCCTTGCTTCTAAAGAGTATTCTAGCTATATTTCTTCTAATAAGATTTGTTTCTTTGTTTGGTAACCCATAGTATTCTCAACATTCTTATCCAGCACCATAATTTATGTGTTTCTTTAAATTCTTCTTCAGTGTTCCTTATTCAATGTACAACTTTCATAAGCACATGAGGCAATTGAAACCACCATAGCTTGGGTCAGATATACTTTAGTCCTCAAAGTAATATCTTTGTTCTTCAGCACTTTAAAGAAGTCTTTTGCAGCAGATTCACTCAATGTACTACATCATTTGATCTCTGGATTGCTGCTTCTATGACCATTGATTGTGGATCCAAGCAAGATGAAATCCTTGACTTCAAACTTTCCCCCATTTATCTTCAGGTTACCTATTAGTCTAATTGTGAAAATTTTGGTTTTCTTTACATTAAATTGCAATCCATACTGAAGGCTGCAAAACTTGCCTCCTCACTTTCAGTAAGCAACATTGTGTCTTCTGCATATCACAGGCTGCTAATAAGCCTTTTCTTCAAATCATGATGCCACAATTTTCTTCATATTAATTAGCTTCTCTGATAATTTGCTCAGCATACAAATTGAATAAGTATGATGAGAGGATAAACTATAACACATATATTTCCTAAATTTAAACCAAGCAATATCCCCTTGTTGTGTTTGAGCCACATACAGGCTTCACTTGAGGACAATGAAGTGTTTCAGAAGCCCCATTCTTCTCAAAACTACCCATAATTTTCCATGATCCACACAATCTAATGCCTTGGCCTAGTCAATAAAATTCAAGTTAAACACCTTTATGATATTCTCTGCTTTCAGCCATGATCCACCTGATATCAGTAATGTTATTTCTTGTTCCACATCCTCTTCTGAATCTGGCCTGATGCTATAGAGGCTGCTGCATCCACTGTTGGCCAGTCTTCAGAAAAATTTAGCTTGAATGTGATAACAATGATATTGTTCTATAATTCGGGGCATTCAGTTGGACTATCTTTCTTTGGAATTGGTACAAACATGGATCTCTTTCAGTCAATTGGCAAAGCAGTTGTCTTCCAAATTTCTTGGCATAGATGAGTGGATGCTTCCAGTGTTTTATCAGACTCTCAAAACATTTCTGTTTATATTCCATCAATTCAAGGAATCTTTTTTTTATAAAAAAAAAACCCTAATGCTTCCAGTATGACTTAGACTTCTACCTTCACTATCACTGGTTCTTGCACCTATGTTTCCTATTAAAATGGCTGCATTTCAACTAGTTCTTTCTGATAGGTTCACTCTGTGTAGTCTTTCTATCTTCTTTTGGTGTATGTTGCATAATTTAACATTTTGCTCACCACTTCAGAGGAATTAGCCACTGAAAACCTTATGAATAGCATCTAAGTGTTATCAGATACTGAAAACCTCAAATAGAAATAGTACAGTGACGGAGACAGTGCCAGAAGCTGATCTGCTCAGATCAGAAAGCATTCAAATTATGACTGAGGAAGAGCTGCCTTTTTCAAGAAGAGTCGGCAGTGGGCTGAACCCCGTGGCATAGTGTTTGAGTGCGGGACTGTGGTGCACTGGCTTGACAGTTCAAATCCAGCAACAGCTCTCCAGGAGCAAGGCTAGGCCTCCCAATTCCACCAGAGGGCAGTGATGCCCCCCCTCGAAAAAAAAACAATAGTCAGTATTATTGAGTTGGTTGGAGTAAAATCTGTGTCATCATTTGCTGATGGGGCGTAACTCAAAATGAAAAGTGATATCAACAGTCAAATAATAATTGTAATTTGAAAGATAGAAAGTATGAATATGGAAAAAATTGTAAAAAATAAAATGAAATGAATAAAGATATATATTCTAGGCATTAGTGAACTGATTTGAGTTGATATTTGTCATTTTGAATCAAACAGTCATATGGTTTATTATGAGTATTCACAAATTCAAGAAGAATATCATTGCATTCATTCATTTAAGACCTATCTTTGATTGACTGCAAAGCTGTCTGTGATAGAATAATACCTCTCCACATACAGGGAAAGTCAGTCAATTCAACTATTTTTAAATTTATGAACCAACTAATAAAACTAGTGATGAAATTAAAGGGTTCAATCATGTCCCAGTCAGAAATTGATCAAACATGCACTCAAGATACACTAATTACTTGATTGCAAACATTGGAAACAAATCATGGTCTTGTGATAGAAATGACACTGGAGAGTACATGATAGAATTTTTTAAGACAAAGGATTTGTACATAAAAAATACCTTTTTTCAACAACACAAATGCTGACTATCCACATGGACCCCTAAATCCACTACCTAGATGGAACACAAAGAAATCAAATTGATTACATCTGTGGAAAGAGGCCATAGAGAAACTCAATATTAGCAGCTAAAACCATGTGAGGAGCAAAGTGTGGAACATACCATTAAATGTTCATTTGTAAGTTTGGGTTGAAGCCGAAGAAAGTGAAAATAGAACCATAAGAGTCAAAATAAGATTTGAGGATATTCCACCAGAATTTGAGAACAACTCAAGACCAGAGGTGATGCATTGACTCTAAAGACAGAAGACCCCTAGGAAGCTGTAGGAGGACATCAGGGATATCCTACATAAAGAAAACCACCAGCCATTAAAAATAAATACACAAACTGGGAAGAAAGAAAAAAAAAACAAGGTAGTTGTCAGAAGAGACTCTAAAACTTGCTTTTACTTATCAAGAGACTTAGGCAAATGGAAGAAATGATAAAAATTAAAGAACTGAACAGAAAATTTCAAAGGGCAACTCAAGAAGACAAAGTAAAGTAATATAATCAAATGTGATAAGACCTAGACCTAGCAAAACAAGAAGCACATCTTAAGTCGAAAAAAAATGAAGAGAAAATTCAAAACTCAATTTGCAATATTGGAAGATTCTATGGAACATAAATAACAGAGAAAAAAGGTATTTCTGAATGGTAATTTTAATATTCTAAGTAAAATAACACTTAGTGTGCAGTCAGCTTTCAAACTCTGAAAGATGTACTATGTCATTTTATTGAGCATGGGCCAACTAATTAAATTCACAATTGACACTATCAATATTACATGACTGACAACTTCTAACATGATATACTCAGCAGACAGAGTACTTCTTTAGTGACTTTGTGTCAGAAATGAAAAGCTATTGGGTAAGTCAAAACTAAGCTCTATTATGTAAAATAATTGGCCTGTAGTGATGGTTCTATGGGAGAATAATCATTTTCCTTTTTTTAAATTAATTTTTTTACTTTTAAAATGTATTTATTTTGTTGGCATATAATTTACATAGATTCAATTCAATAGTTCAGCCATTTAGTCTTATCAAGGAGAATTGTATAATCATTACCATATCAATTTTAGAACATTGCCCCTCCCCCATGCTTACTTTGCCTTTAAAATGAGTTTTTTAATCATAGTCAATCCTAGTACTCCCTCCCCACTTCTACCTTCACTCTTGAAATCCCCTTCCCTATCACTCACAGCCATGCACCCCCTACATCAGTTATTACCCTAGGTATCCACTCCTCTTGGTTGATACAAATTGGAAGACCAACAGAAACAATAAAAACCAAAGTAAAAATAATGTGGTAAGGATATAATAATAGTATAAAGACCAGAGAGCAAATAATAAGTAAGAAAGACAAACAAGGAAGAACTTTCCAAAAGCCAGAGAAGAAATTTCTGTCATGGAACAAGAAAGAGATATTTGAACCTAGAACAAACTTGGGCCGGGTCTATCTGGTCAGTTATCTAGTTCAATTCCTCATATTGAAGATCACAATGGTCTGCCTGACAGCAAGGCTATGGCTAGAATGGATCTGTGAGTGGCTTCATCTGATCAGATACTCTGCAGGTGGCTTTTGGGCTCCCACTGTCCTCTGTAACTGTCTACAAATTGGGTGTTCATATTTTTAGCTCTGATACTTTTCCTTTTGTCATATTCAAAAATTTTAATTGTCATCTTTGAATCACATAAGCTAATGTGCAAATTATCATTTTCCAAGCAGAAGTTGATTTGATACACTGTAGGCATAGCTACCAGCTATTGGTCATATTGCTATAATGCTGAACAAATTTTCATCGCCGCTCCCTGAATATGACATTGTAGGACCAGAGGACTGGTCATATATATCCAAAATTCAGTCAATGAAAACAATAATCCATTTTGATGATGGGACCACCATAAGTTGGGGCCTAACTCCACAGTAACTAACAGCACTTCTTCAAACATTCAATAATCATATCTCCAAAACAAGAAGAGGCAAGCAAACAAAAAAACACCACCACCAAGAAAATTGTGAATTTGTTGACAGAAAACTTCCCTAATAGCATGAAAAAATGAGGAGATGTGTAAGAGAATCTGAATGAACACTACTGTAGTAGTTACATTGTCTGTTGTCAATTTGGGACAATTAAGAGTGAATGGATGATGTTTAGCCTATCAATCAGGTTGCAGTTTGATGACCTTATTTGGAGGCACTAAGGAGATAAATAGTTTGCTGGAGACAGGACACAGGCTTGCTTCCTGGGAGACATTGCAGCTGACAAGATACATGGAGTCACACTAGTGCCCTGAGCTAGGGAAGCCATGTGGAAACCCCTGCCAGTACTGAGATGCTTACAATGCCACTGGATCCACAGGACTTCCCACCCACTGGCCTGTGATCTTTCTGCATTCATCATCATTGCATGTGTTTTGTGAATCTGAAGAGGAATTTATAGTTTGGTATCAGTCATATGAGCTAATATCAGACTTACACACTTGATTCAGACTGGACTGGGATGTTTTCTTAATGTAGAATTACTCTTTCTATAAAGCTCATTCTTATACAGATACGAGTGTCTATGAATTTGTTTCTCTAGTCAACCCAGACTAACACAACCACATTGGGTATACAAAAAAATTGG